>WSYH01012952.1:0-17864 GCA_036426205.1 Ascaphus truei
TAACCCATCACAACCTCAATAACAGTATATTGAACTCTATTTGAAAAGAGTCTCTTTGGGGTCACCTAATAATATAAACACTGTAGTTATTCACATTCAGAGGTTTACTTTATGGGCATACACAGATATACACACACATATACCCGAATCAGTTCCTGTATACACCCATATTCAGATTCCAACATATGAGTGGTTTACTTAGATTTAGAGCGCCTCAAAAGTCTAAATTAATGTTAGTTAATATTGAAGAGTTGATTACTTTTCTGCCTAATTGTTACCTACGCGCATATAATGTTAGCACTCGCTATAACTGACACAAAGCTATGAGGCTGACACAAAAAGATCCACATTTCAGTATTAAGATAGTCAGACATGGGGATGTAGTGAGTATATATAGTTGTAATGACTGCACTTACTAAGAGATACACGATTTTTTATGTTTATGTCCCCCAATCTCTGGATAATTATCTTTAATGTGATAGCAGTTAATACAGTTTAATGTACTTAATTCATTGCTCACTATCTAGTCATTGATTTAGATACGTTCATCTATCACTACGTAGATGTTAGCGCCCTACCAAAATCTCAAATGTGTCCATATATCTGTCCCCCCCCCACACCTTTATATTTGCCTGCTATGGTCTCATTTGTCGTATGTCATGTAGGTCGTTTTTGTCCCTTTAGAAGTTTTCGAGCTTGTCTTCTCCCCAATGTTGCTTCATTGTTGTCAAATAAGGACAAAGTTTCGACTGGTTGATATAATACTTAAGTTCCCCACGAAAGGTACAGTTGTGATCCGCAGTGCATAGTATGTTTTCAATATTATGAGGCACTCAAGACACCCAAGTTAAGCTTCGGGGGTGTGGGGTATCGTCTTTCTCCCCCCTTAACTAAGTTTAATACACTTTCCTGCAATTGTTCCGTGGATTCTATCCCTCGACGCGCATTTCTTCTCTTTTTTGCCCTCAATCGTAGTACCGACCCAACCCAGGTGGGAGTGCCTCCAGTCCTGGAGGGCCGGTACCATCATTTGATGGAGCCAGCCGACCTACCTACTGGGCGCAGAACATTCCTCGGTGCCTCCCGTGGCACCTTCCAGTTTTTTGTTCCTCCTTGTTTACATTTTCCCTTTTTTTTATGTTGCTTTATAACCCCTGTTATATTTCTCTTGTAAGCCTTCCTTGTTTTGTCTCCCTATCCTTCCTCTGTCCCCCTTCCTACACTCCCCATGGACATGCATATCCCTCTGAGGAGGCTACTCGACATACTTATGGGAGAAAACTCGGATAGCTTCACCAGAGCGATAGTACAAGGTTAGTATAAGGATCTTTACACTCGTTACCTCTTCATTATAAACATGGCCGTTACCGTCATATCTCACAACTAAAAGGCGTTATAGTCCAATCAAAATAAATTATCTTTTACAACTACAAGAGAAAACAGGCGGATGTGTTGTTCTTACAGGAGACACACTTCAATAAGAAAAACCCACCCAATTCCTAGATAAGAGGCTTCTCCCATAGTCACTTCATCAGCCTCACTCAAAAAAATAGGGTGTAGCGCATTCTATTTAATAACAAGAAAATCCCAATTTGTCTCCCAGACAATTAAAACAGATACCAAAGGCCGCTATATGATTTTAGTAGGAATGATCCACGAAAAGCCTATCACATGGCCTCCCTCTACGGCCCCCTGTCCACAAGACGCAACTTTCTTTCCATAAGTTTTCAAAAATTTAAACTCATAGCTAAAGGCTTGCGTCCCATAGCAGCAGGATATTGCAATATAACCATCCGCAGCTCTAGATGGTCAGAGGAGATCTCTGACAATAAAAAAAGCGCAATCCGCCCTTCACAGAGGCCTAAAGACACCCAGTTAGTAGAATATTTGGAGAGAGCTTCCATCCTCCACCAGAGACTTACACTATTTATTCCCACCCACTACCTCATATAGTAGAATCACTACCCTTTGTCTCGTGCTCACCGGTCCTATGGTCCGCATGACAGATATCAATGATATTTCATGTCTTACACGCACCAACAGAGTCTAACGTGCAATAATATCCGGGCCAATCGGCCAGGTGCAAACTGGAAATGTAATTAGTCTATTCTTTAATAACTGAAAATATGTGATTGCATAGATCAGAAATTTCAATTTTTTCAAGTAAACACGTCGTTGAATCCATTTGATACTTTTGGGAGGCTCATAAGCAACCTGAAGGGGCTATTAATTCACACTCATAGCAAAAAGCGACAAACGAGAAAGAGATTCTAAATAAAACCTCCAAACCAAACTACACTCTCTTCTATCAACTACAAGTCCAATCCTGACATCAAACCACACATGATCTAAAAGATACCAAAAATTGAATTAATATGTTATTGACTCCAGAGCGGATAACTCCCGTTTGGTCCCAGAGGAAGTCTACGAAAAAGCTAACAGGCCGGATCGATTCTAGCTCGAGCTTTAAAATATAGGCCATCTAAGTTTAACATCCAAGCGATACGCTTAAAATCGGGGCCATACAAACAGCCAATCCTCAAAAAGATAGTAAAGAATTTGGTTCATTTTATTGTTTCCCTATATGACGTAGAAGTGTCACACAATAACAATACGAGCACAGCTTTAAGACTTTCATAGCCGCTCAAACTGGAGATTGACAGAGCAAAGGACAGGGAGGCTTCTGGGCGCCGACTTCACATTAGAGAGAAGTGTCACGTCCTTAAGAATTCACCATCAAAGCACCCGACGCAAGATGGTTTCTTGGCTATATTAATAAGAAGTTCTCATATTACACTTGCCACACGGCTGCTCCACATGTTCAACTCTATTTTAGGCAGTAGCCCCAATCCTCAGGTATGCTGCGGGCGTCTAATATCTCTATACATAAACCTGGTAAGGATCCGCTGAATTGTAAAGCTATAGGCCATTTCCTTAATCAATACCGTATAAAAATCTATGCTAAATTTTGGCCAATAGATTAAGTCTATCCTAACCCAGACTGAATACACCAGATCAGGTCGGCTTCATCAAAGGAAGAAGGCAGTGGATACCACCCGCGATTTATTGATCTGCTAGAATTGGCAAATAAAAATAATACACAAACCATTTTATTAAGTCTGGACGCCTAAAAAAGCTTTTGATATGATGGACGGCCATATTAAAAGATACGCTACAGCTTTGGCTTCGAGATCGGGTGATGAGCGATATGTCGCTGTACTCATCCGCCCCATCTGCCAGGGAAATACTATCAGGGCTTTCCCTTCAACTATCCTTTCAAATTCAACGTGGCACAAGACAGGGGGCCCGTTATCTCCCCTCCTGTTTGCCTATGTATCGAACCTCTGTCAAGCACTTATTCGAGATAATACCGATATCTCAGGGTTTAACGCATACGCTCAAATCCCCATAAAGTGGCCCTGTTATGCAGACGATATCTTATTAATTCATCCTCAACCCCTCACCTCATTACCAAATCTATTTGAGCTACTGACATTCTCCAAAATCTCTGGTTCAAAATAAACCATCCAAATCTGAAGCTCTGAAATATCAATCTCCCTAGACATACGAGAAACTACTGAATACTAAATTTCGAATTCAATGGCAAAGAAGTCTCTAAAATATCTATGGGGATTTCTATCACCAAAGATGCAAAAAGGCATCTACAATGCAAATATCCCAACCTAAATTGGACGTTTGAAACAGGACCTTTATCCAGATGGCTTCCAAGAAGATTTCATGGATAGGTAGGATACATCGCGTTAAATGAATCTACTGTCCCCTATCCTATACCTGTTCCAGACACTACAGTGCCACTCAAACGGAAGGATATACTCTCACTTCAGTCTGCATATCGAACTTTATCTGAAACGGGAAGAAACTGAGAGTAAATAACTTAAAATGAAAAGCCTACCTTAGCGGGGGGCTTAGCGGTACACCCTTCTGTTATCATACTACAAAGCGGCTCAATTAGTCCCTTTAACATGGCATTCAGACCCACATTGAATATATGGGTAGAATTAGAAAGTGCTGCGGCCCCGCATTAGAGCTCAGTAGCCTGATTTGGTTACCTAAATTAGCGTAGGAAACCGCGACCCTGCCGCTCACCTCTATGGTCACTCTCTACGGTTTAGAAGGCAACGAGAATCAAAAATCTCACTCACATCAATTAGGCCTTTGATGTCCCCCCTTTGGAACAACCCGTTTTGCACCTGGCCTTATTTGTAGCAGTATTCTATCTGGAAACTAAAGGATATAGTAGATGCAAAGATTATGGAGGATACCACTAAAATCAAAACATTCGACCATATCATGACTTAGGAAAAAAAAAAGACATCCCCACACAGAATTCTATAAATACCTCCAGAATTAGAGCATTCTACAAGCCAATCCGCCCCATACACCCCCTGACGAATTTCGAAAAGCTCTGCCGGGTAGAAACCGACACCAAGGACTTATACTCCGACACGGGAGAGTAGTCGAGTCTGCCACAATCTAAACTGGCAACCACCCTCATTCCAACCAATGGAGTTTAGATCTAGGGAACTCTAGATCGAGGATTGGGACTCCATAATTCTTAGCCACCCCAGCCAAGTTCCATATGCACAACACTGAAGGAGGAACGATATAAAATCTTATGCGGTGGTACCATCACCCCCACTCAATTATCTAAGTTCATTCCAGGGTCCTCCCCATTGGTGTCCCAAACAATGTTGTAATCGGCTGACCTGTTACATATCTGTGGTCCTGCCCCGGAACTCCTAGTTTGGAACAAATCAGGAATTGATCCAGAGGATTTTCGACCTCCCCCCCACCCCACCGACCCCCCCCCCCCCCCCCCCCCCCCCCCCCCCCCCCCCCCCCCCCCCCCCAAAAAAAAAAAAAAAAAAAAAAAAATCCCCACCCCCCCCTCTCTATTCTCCCAGACCCTGGCCCTGTTTCTCTTGAACAGACCTGTTAGAGACCTGTCAAAATCGCATAATCACTCTGCACATTTCGTCAATAGCAACACGGTGTGAAATCGCAGCACTATGGAAACGCCCCGAAATTCCAATTATCCCAAAGATTCGGATCGTATTTGGTATATTTGCCAGATGTAAAACGACAAGCTTAGTTAATGACACTGGCGACAATTTCCTAAAAGTCCTGGACTCCTGGTTTAACACAGACAGACTCCCCGGGATAGAGCTGACACACTCTGGCTCTGATAGTAATAGATGCCGTTCTCCTATTAGAGAGGTGATGTCTGTATTCACACAAATACCTCACACACCATGAGTTCCGCTCATATATTCCTTACCTTGGCTATTGCGGCTAATCGCGGCAGAAGACATCTTAACAGCCCTCCGAGCACTTGTCCTCATTCCCTTCCCGCCTCTCATCCATCCTACTCCCCTCCCCTCTCTCCTCCCTCTTCCCCCCCCCCCTTTTTTTTTATTATTTAAATTTATTACTGTTATTATTTTCCCCCGCCCTCATAAGAAGAAGTGACTTTCCTCTTCCTGCACGGTTTTGAAGTAGGGCTCGAAAAAACGTGTAGGTCCAGTTTTTTGCCGCGAATATTGTTTATCATATGCTAATCTTGACATGTTGGATTGACTATTTATTTTTTTTTATGTATAACAATCATTTTATGCATCAATAAATTCAAGTTATAAAACAAAAAACAAAGCCCTTAAAGGTTGTTTTACACGTATTGACAGTTTGTTCATCTTTTATTAGTTACGATACTTTTCTCATGATTTTATTGCTTTTGAATTGAGGGTCATACAAGTTCCCATACTTAATTACTAGTAGGTTTCCGAATTCCACCAGGAAACTCGACGTAAGTAGTCTATAAAAATTTTCCAAAGTTCTCCTATAAAGTAATTCTTCTAGCTATGGGGAGCAGTCCCCACTAGCTCTAATCTGGGCGGCGCTGCACGGTTACCTTATATCTATATGATATGTTTTAATTGACTGATGAGTACCATTGTTTTTACACTCGCATCCATTACTGATTGCACTCTATTCTTCTTTAAACTTTTACTTTCCCATTAAGCGGCATTAGGTTCACGCAGCGTCGGTGGCAGGCCAGTGACTTCCACAAGAGGTGTTTCGCCCTCATTGTGCGAACGGCTCACGTTACCTGCCCTGCACTCCCTTGAGTCCTCCAAAACTGAAAACAAATTTAAATTGCTCATCGTCCTCACCTCACTCCATTAGTGGAATCGTGCTCGAGCCCCTGCTAAAGCCGCTCTCATAAGGCTGCAGTGCCTCCTGCAAGCCGTCAGCGCGCCTCAGCAAGGGTCAGCGCCATAGCGCTGAACCATGACTCAGCCTAACGTCCCGTCACCCTTACACACCACCCTGCCTCGAGCCTTTGGTAAACAATTTTTTTTAATTTCCAGCACGCTCAACTACCCTCAATGCCCCTCCCCGCGTGTGCCTAACTGCAGGACACCCCCGCGCCATGCTGGGGAGTCTCTCCAAGTATGATCGCGCTCAGCGCCAGCGCTAGACTGGCCAAAGTTGAGTCCTGTCTGTGCTAACACTCTTGTTGTTTGTTACATTGGTACCGTTATTGACCCATATTACAAAATAAAGTTTCTCTGCGCTGAGATAAAGAATGCCACTTGGGTAAGCTGGCTTATTGAAATAATTCTAACATTTGTGTCCTCCTCATTTACTCTGATTGACACTCCCGAACTAAATATAGCTGAATAATACAGTCTTGGTTGCCTTTTAAGATCTCTGTTCTATTGTTAAATCATTTCGCAAAAACAGAACTTTGAGTGCGGTAGTATGCTCTATTAAAGAGGGGTGGGGACCTTTTTATCTGCCAGGGCCATTTGGAGATTTATCTAACTCATTCCGCGGGCCATACAATTATCAAATTAAAAATGCCTGCAATATTTTTGGGTCAAAACTTTTATTAACTCTCCCCTATGTGATTGCTGGAAACTATCTTCGGCTTGTTTTGGTGACTGTAGCTTCACACTATGGTTTTTTGTTTTCCACTTTTTTTGTTTGTTACTAATTACTTCCTTCAATAGGAAACGGGTTTTTTTTTTTCTTTATTCACCCTCCCTCCAATGCACACCCACCCACCACACACACACACGACAACACCGAACACCACCCAGCCCACCCCACTCCCCAGCTCTCTCGGGGTGCGTCTTCGTCTCATCTGCTCTCTCTCTCTCTGCTCGAATCTCTTCTCGGATCAGTTCTCTTGGCCTCTCTCTGCTTCTCATCTCGTCGACCCAGCCCCCCTCTCTCTCTTTCCACACACGTTTCCTCTCTCGAGTTCCCACCTTCCCTCTCCCACCCCCGTCTCACTATCTCGTCCCCCGACTCTCATACTGCACAGCCCCCCACTGCTCTTTCTTTCCCACCCTCATATGGCGACTGTAGAGGACATCTCTCCTCTTCAGTTCTCAATGTCGCCCCCAGCTTCATCCAATTCATCACACACTCTCTCTCTCCACACTCTATCTCTTCACAACTCTATCTCTCCACACTCTCTCCTCACCACTCTCCTCACACACACACTCTCTCTTTTCACCACTTCTCACTCCTCTCTCAACACACTCTCCTCTCGTCACACACTCTCTCTCTACTCAGCACTCTATCCTCCTCTCACCTCTCTCTCACTCACACCCTCTCATGCTCTCACCGCTCTCTCTCTCACACTGGTCTCTCCTCACACTCTCACTCTCTCCCATAACACTCTCTCTCACATTCTCTCTCTCCGCACACACTCACACACACACACACCCACACACACACACACACACCCACACAAACACACACACACACAACACTCTCTTTCACACCACACTCTCACTCTCCGCTCACACCTCTCTCTCTCCCACAACACTCGTACTCTCTCCACTCTCTCTCGTCACACCCTCTCTCTCTCACACTCTCTCTCTTCCGACACTCTCTTCTCCCATCACTCTCTCACAACTCTCCTCTCACACTCCTCTCTCTCACGCACACACTCTCACACACACACCAAACAACACACACACACACCACACACAACACACCACACACACCACACACACACACACACACACACACACACTACACACACACACACACTCTCTCGTTTCACCACACACTCTCTCTCTCTCACACACACTCTCTTCTCTCACACGCCACTCTCTCACTCTCCCACTCTCTCTCACAACCACACTCTCTCTTTCACACACTCGCTCGCACTCTCTCTCTCCACACTTCTCACACACTCTCTCTCTCTCTCACCCACTCTCTCACTCACACACTCTCTCTCACACACACACTCTCTCTTTCACACACTCTCTCTCACTCTCTCTCTCACACACTCTCTCTCTCTCACACAATCTCTCTCACACACTCTATCTCTCTCACACTCTATCTCTCTCACACTCTCTCTCTCACACACTCTCTCTCACACACACACTCTCTCTTCACACACTCTCTCACTCTCTCTCACACTCTCTCCTCACACCTCTCTCTCTTCACAACTCTATCCTCTCACACTCTCTCTCTCAAACACTCTCCTCTCACACTCTCTCCTCAACTCTCTCTCTCACACTCTCTCTCTCTCACATTCTCTCTCTCACGCTCACACTCCTCTCTCTCACACAATCTCCTCACACACACACACACTCTCTCTCACCTGTGTGTGAGAGAGAGAGAGAGAGAGAGAGAGAGAGAGAGAGAGAGAGAGAGAGAGAGAGAGAGCGCGAGCGAGCGTGTGTGTGTGTGTGTGTGTGTGTGTGTGTGTGTGTGTGTGTGTGTGTGTGTGTGTGTGCATGCGTGCGTGTGAATACAGACACCAACCCATAGTCAGTCATAGTCACCCACCACCCAAGTGTCACCCACCACCCAAGTGTCAGTCAGTCACCCAAAGAGAAGCAGTTCCAGCCATCACATTAGGGGAGAGTTAATTAAAAGTTTGACCAAATATTGCAGGCTAATTTTTAATTTGATAATTTTGTATGGCCCGCGAATGATGTTATAAATATCCAAATGGCCCTTGGCAGATAAAAGGTTCCCCACCCCTCTTATAGAGCATACTACCGCACTAAAGTTTATGTTTTTGGAAATGATTTAACAATAGTTAACAGAGATCTTTAAAAGGCAACCAAGACTGTATTATCAGCTCTATTTAGGTTCTGGGAGTGTTCAATCAGAGTAATGAGAGGAAACAATTGTTTAGAATTTATTTCAATTAAGCCAGTTACCAAGTGGCATCTTTATCTCAGCGAGAGAAACTTTATTTTGTAAATGTGTCCAAATACGGTACACTGTACCAACAACAAGATTGTAGCAAGCAGACTGCAACTTTGGCCCAGTCTCCGCTGGCGCTGAGCGCGCTCATACTTGGAGAGCGCTCCAAGCATGAGCGCGGGTGTCCTGCATTTACGCGCACACGCGGGGAGGGGCATTGCGGGTAGTTGAGCGTGCTGGAAATTAAAAAAAATTGTTTACCAAAGGCTCGAGCGCAGGTGTGTGTGTGTACAGGGTGAGCGGGAGTTAGGCTGAGTCCATGGTCAGCGCTTAGGCGCTGACCCTTGCTGAGGCGCGCTGACGCTTGTCAGTGAGCACCTGCAGCCTCTATGAGAGCGGCTTTAGCAGGGGCTCGCGCACGCTTCCACATGAGTGCGGAGGCGTAGCACTTACATTTTTTTTCCGTTTTGGCGCTCACGGGAGTGCAGGGCCGGTCACGTGAGCGGTTCGCCCAATGAGGGCGAACCACCTCTGTGACGTCACTGGCCTGCCCCCCGACGCTGCGTGAACTAAGGCCAGGGAAAGCACCCGCTTTCCCTCAGCCTCAGCGTGCCTCCGCATGGCTGGAGTCACCATGGACTCAGCCTTACACATATCTATATATATATAAGTAACCGTCGCAAGCGCCGCCCGCTTAGCGCTAGTGGGGACGCAGTCGAAGAATTCTTTCTCGGATACCTTTGGACCATTAAGCTATAGTCGGTTTCTAATAGAACCTACTAGTAATACAGTATGTACTTTATGACCCTCAATTTCAAAAGCAATAAAACTCATGCAGAAAAGTATCGTAATCTTAATAAAGATGCACAAACTGTCCAATACGTGTAAACAACCTTTTAAGGGCTTTGTTTTTTTTTTTTTTATAACTTGAATTTTATTGATGCATAAATGCTTGTTATACATAAAAAAAAAAATATTCAATCCAACATTGTTCAGATTAGCATATGATAAACAATAATTCGCGCAAAACTGACCTACACGTTTTTTCGAGCCCTACTTAACCGTGCAGGAGAGGACAGTCACTCTTATTATGAGGGGTCGGGGGAAAATAATAACAGTAATAAATTAAATAATAAAAAAAAAGGGGGGGGGGGGAAGAGGGAGGAGAGAGGGGAGGGGAGTAGGATAGGGATGAGAGATCGGAGGGAATAGATGGACAAGTCTCTGAGGGCTGTTAAGATGTCTTTACTGCCGCTGATTAGCCGCAATAGCCAAGGTAAGGAATATATGAGCGAACTCATGGTGTGTGAGGTATTTGTTGTGAATACAGACATCACCTCTCTATAGGAGAACGCATCTATTACTATCAGAGCCAGATTGTGTCACGCTCTATCCCGGGGATGTCTGTCTGTGTTAACCAAGGAGTCCAGACTTTTAGGAAATTGTCGCCAGTGTCATTAACTAAGCTTGTTAGTTTTTCCATCTGGCAAATATACCAAATACGATTCCGAATCTTTGGGATAATTGGAATTTCGGGGCGTTTCCATAGTGCTGCGATTTCACACCGTGTTGCTATTGCGAAATGTGCAATGAGTTTATTATGCGATTTTGACAGGTCTCTTACAGGTCTGTTCAAGAGAAACAGCCATGGGTCTGGGAGAATAGAGAGGTCGAAAATCCTCTGGATCCAATTCCTGATTTGTTCCCAAACTATGGAGTTCCGCGGGCAGGACCACAGCATATGTAACAGGTCAGCTGTTCCTCCACATTGTTTGGGACACAATGGGGAGGACCCTGGAATGAACTTAGATAATTTGAGTGGGGTGAGGTACCACCTCATAAGGATTTTATATGCGTTCTCCTTCAGTGTTGTGCATATGGAACTTTTGGCGGTGGCTAAGAATATGGAGTCCCAATCCTCGACTTCTAGAGTTTCCCCTAGATCTAACTCCCATTGGTTTTGGAATGAGGGTGTTTGCAGTTTAGATGTGGCAGACTCGACTACCTCTCCGTAGATCGTAGATATAAGTCCCTTGGTGTCGGTTTCTACCCGGCAGAGCTTTTCGAAATTCGTCAGGGGGGTGTATGGGGCGGATTTGTTGTAGAATGCTCTAATCTGGAGGTATTTATAGAATTCTGTGTGGGGAATGTCTTTTTCTAGTCTGATATGGTCGAATGTTTTGATTTTTAGATTGTATCCTTCCATATCTTTGAATCTACTATATCCTTTTAGTTTCCAGATAGAACTACTGCTACCAATAAGGCCAGGTGCAAAACTCGGGTTGTTCCAAATGGGGGACATCAAAGGCCATAATTGATGTGAGTGAGTTTTTGATTCTCGTTGCTTCCTAAACCGATAGAGAGTTGACCATAGAGGTGAGCGGCAGGGTAGCGGGTTTCCTCGCTAATTTAGGTAACCAAATCAGGCTACTGAGCTCTAATGGGGAGCACGCAGCACTTTCTAATTCTACCCATATCTTCAATGTAGGGTCTGAATGCCATTGTATAATATGACTTAATTGAGCCGCTTTGTAGTATGATAACAGGCAGGGTACCGCTAAGCCCCCCGCTAAGGTAGGTCTTTTCATATTTAATTTATTTACTCTCAGTTTCTTCCCGTTTCAGATAAAGTTAGATATTGCAGACTGAAGTGAGAGTATATCCTTCAGTTTGAGTGGCACTGGTAGTGTCTGGAACAGGTATAGGATACGGGGAAGTAGATTCATTTTAACGCGATGTATCCTACCTATCCATGAAATCTTCTTGGAAGACCATCTGATAAGGTCCTGTTTCAACGTCCAATTTAGGTTGGGATAATTTGCATTGTAGATGCTTTTTGCATCTTTGGTGATATAAATCCCTAGATATTTTATAGACTTCTTCTGCCAATTGAATTCGAAATTTAGTTTCAGTAGTTTCTCCGTATGTCTAGGGAGATTGATATTCAGAGCTTCAGATTTGGATTGGTTTATTTTGAACCCAGAGATTTTGGAGAATTTGTCTAGTAGATCAAATAGATTTGGTAATGAGGTGAGGGGTTGAGAGATGATTAATAAGATATCGTCTGCATACAGGGCCACTTTATGGGATTGAGCGTATGCGTTTAACCCTGAGATATCGGTATTATCTCGAATACGTGCTGCCAGAGGTTCGATACATAGGGCAAACAGGAGGGGAGATAACGGGCACCCCTGTCTTGTGCCACTTTGAATTTGAAAAGGAAGTGAGGGAAAGCCCTGATGTATTTCCCTGGCAGATGGGCTTGAGTACAGCGACATAATCGCTCTACTCACCCGATCTCCGAAGCCAAATGCTGTTAGCGTCTCTTTTAAATATGGCCAGTCAATCCTATCAAAAGCTTTTTCGGCGTCCAGACTTAATAACATGGTTTGTGTATTATTTTTATTTGCCAATTCTAGCAGATCAATAAATCGCCGGGTGTTATCCACTGCCTGTCTTCTTTTGATGAAGCCGACCTGATCTGGATGTATTAGTCTGGGTAGGATTAGACTTAATCTATTGGCCAACAATTTAGCATAGATTTTTATATCGGTATTGATTAAGGAAATTGGCCTATAGCTTTTACAATTCCGCGGATCCTTACCAGGTTTATGTATAAGAGATATAGACGCCCGCAGCATATCCTGAGGGATTGGGGCTCCTGCTAAAATAGCGTTGAACATGTGGAGCAGCCGTGTGGCAAGTGAATTTGAGAACTTCTTATAATATAGCCCCAAGAAACCATCTGGTCCGGGTGCCTTTGATGGTTTAAGTTCTTTAATGGCCTGTGACACTTCTTCTAATGTGAAGTCGGCGCCCAGAGCCTCCCTGTCCTGCTCTGTCAATCTCCCCAGCTTTGAGCTGGCTATGAAATCTCTTAAAGCTGTGCTCGTATTGTTATTGTGTGCCACTTTCTTACCGTCATATAGGGAACCATAAAATGAACCAAATTCTTCTACTATCTTTTTGGGATTGGCTGTTTGTATGCCCGATTTTAAGCGTATAGCTTGGATGTTAAACTTAGATTGCCTATCTTTTAAAGCTCGAGCTAGCATCGTATCCGGCCTGTTAGCTTTTTCGTAGAACTTCCTCTTGGACCAACAGGGAGTTATCCGCTCTGGAAGTCAATAACATATTCAATTCAATTTTTGTATCTTTTAGATCATGTGTTGTTTGTGAATCAGGATTGGACTTGTAGTTTGATAGAAGAGAGTGTAGTTTGGTTTGGAGCGTTTTAATTTTAGAATCTCTTTCTCGTTTTCGCTTTGCTATGATGTTAATTAATATGCCCCTTCAGGTTGCTTTATGAGCCTCCCAAAGTATCAAATGGGATTCCACAGAGCCTGTGTTTACCTTGAAAAATTGAACTATTTCTTGATCTATTGCATCACATATTTCAGGTATCTTAAGAATAGACTCATTACATTTCCAGTTTGCACCTGGCCGATTGGCCCGGATATTATTGCACGTTAGCTCTGTTGGTGCGTGGTCAGACCATGAAATATCATTGATCTCTGTATGCGTGACCATAGGAACCAGGTGGCACGAGACAAAGAGGTAGTCGATTCTACTATATGAGGTATGTGGGTGGGAATAAATAGTGTAATCTCTGGTGGATGGATGGAGCTCTCTCCAAATATCTACTAACTGGGTGTCTTTTAGGCCTCTGTGAAGGGCGGATTGCGCTTTTTTATTGTCAGAGACTCCTCCTCTTGACCTATCTATATCTGAGTGTATTGTTATATTGCAATCTCCTGCTGCTATGACGCAGCCTTTAGCTATTGAGTTTAATATTTTGAA
Organism: Ascaphus truei; assembly: GCA_036426205.1. NCBI lineage: Eukaryota > Metazoa > Chordata > Amphibia > Anura > Ascaphidae > Ascaphus > Ascaphus truei. The sequence continues at coordinate 14,002 of WSYH01012952.1, forward strand.
AAACTTATGGAAGAAAGTTGCGTCTTGTGTACAGGGGGCGTAGAGGGAGGCCAATGTGATAGGCTGTTCGTGGATCATTCCTACTAAAATGATATAGCGGCCTTTGGTATCTGTTTTAATTGTCTGGGAGACAAATGGGATTCTGTTATTAAATAGAATGGCTACCCCTCTTTTTTTGATTGAGGCTGATGAAGTGAAATATTGGGAGAAGCCCTTATCTAGGAATTTGGGTGGGTTTTTCTTATTGAAGTGTGTCTCCTGTAAGAACAACACATCCGCCTGTTTTCTCTTGTAGTCTGTAAAAGCTAATTTTCTTTTGATTGGACTATTAAAGCCTTTTACGTTGTGAGATATGACGGTTAACGCCATGTGTTATAATGGAAGAGGTAACGAGTGTAAAGATCCTTATACTCACCTTTGACTATCGCTCTGGTGAAGCTATCCGATGTTTCTCCCATAAGTATGTCGAGTAGCCTCCTCAGTATGGCTCTGCATGTCCATGGGGAGGTAGGGAAGGGGACAGAGGAAGGATAGGGAGACAAAACAAGGAAGGCTACAAGAGAAATATAACATGGGTTATAAAGCAACATAAAAAAAAAGGAAAATGTAAAAAGGAGTGAACAAAAAACTGGAATGTGCCCCGGGAGCCACCGAGGAATGTTCCTGCGCCCAGTAGGTAGGTCTGCTGGCTCCATCACATGGATGGACCGGACTCCAGTACTGGAGGCAATCCCACCTGGGTCTTGTGGTCGGTCTCTCCTATTGAGGGACCAAAAAGAGAAGCACATGCGCGTCGCCGGGCATAATCCCCCCGGCACAATTTCCATAAATTTATTAACTTATTAACGGCTGCAGCTTAACTTGGGTGTCTTGAGTGCCTCATAATATTGAAAACATTACTATGCACTGGGATAACAACTGTACTCTTCGTGGGGAACCTTAAGTCTTAATATCAACCTAGTCGAAACTTTGTCCTTATTTGACAACAATGAAGCAACATTTGGTAGACAAGCTCGAACAACTTCTACAAATGGGACAAAAAAGACATACATGACATACGACAAATGAGACATAGCAGGCAAATAAGACAGATATATGGACACATGAGATTGGTAGGGCGCTAACATCTCCGTAGTATAGATGAACGTATCTATAATCAATGCATAGAATAGTGAGCAATGAATTAAGTACATTAACTGTATTAACTGCTATCCCATTAAAGATAATTATCCAGAGATTAGGAGGGACATAAACATAAACAATCTGTGTATCTCTTATGTAAAGTGCAGATCATTACAACTATATATACTACACTACATCCCCATGTATACTATCTTAATAACTGAAATGTGGATCTTTTTTGTGTCCGCCTCATAGCTTTGTGTCAGTTATAGCGAGTGCTAAAATTATACTGCGTTAGGTAACAATTAGGCATAAAAGTAATCAACTCTCTAAATATTAACTACATTAATTTAGACTTAATTAGGCGCTTCTAAATCTAAGTAAACCACTCATATAGTTGGAATTCTGAATATGGGTGTATACAGCTAACGTGATTCGGGTATATGTGTGTGTATATCTGTGTAATGCCCATAAGTAAACCTCTGAATGTGAATAACTACAGTGTTATATTATCTTTAGGTACCCCAAATAAGACTCTTTTTCAAATAGAGTTCAATATACTGTTATTGAGTGTTGTGATGGGTTAATCTATCATTAACGGGGGTACATTGATGGTGTTAATAATACTACCAATAGTAGTGATAGTGATTAATAAAGGGCAATAGTACATAATATGAACCGTATCCAGCATAGAGTATGCAACTATACATGTAGCATATCGCCTAAATAACCTGTATATAATGTACCTACGTATAAATAGTATACACATATACAATAGTATACACATGTACTCATTTATCTCGCATATGCAGACACTGCACACATAGTCCAGCTCTAGTCCATGCGTAGGACAGTACAGCTCGATATAGCATAGCATAAAATAGTATAGTACAGTATAGTACCGTTTATATATATATACACATCTACAACTCATAGCTATACACCTAACTAGTATATATATATGTCGTTCATATAATACAGCATTCTAATAGTGAGCAAGAAGCATATGTACAGCATATATATACATACAGCACATACTGTATGCATCATACGCATATATATATATAACATGTATATGGCACACAGCATACACCAATTCCATCTTATAAAGTAAATAGCGCAAGTATACATTTATTTATAATCTTATGGTTTTTTGTAACTTTCGTGAATGTTGTAAATTTATTTTTGAAAGCCTAATGTAACTGTAACTATAACTGTAAATGGGAACAGGGCTGGTAAGTACTTGAAAGTGGAGCAGGCTATATGTCCTATCGCCTCTCTACCTAAGCATTACAAAGAGGTTGCAGTCTCTAAAGCGTGGGCTCTTGTATCGGGGTACAGCCATCTTGGAAAAATGAGATCTCCAGGAAGTGTCCGAGATCTCGCGAGACGAAGGTGCCTGGTCATGACATCAGATCGCTAGTGCGGGAAAGCCATTCTGCCTCCCGCTCACCTCGGAGAAGGACAGAGGAAAGATGGCTGCCGCTTCAATGTTGTGGAAGGAGCTGCTCCGAGAACTCATCATTCTCCGATGGCCCTGGTAAGTCGTCCTTCTGCCTAGTGGAGCGTGATTAGTGGGTTTAAGTCATAGTTGGTGCGGCAAGGTTTTCAGGAGGGCACTGCTGCACGGAAAGGACTTATTTGGTGCTTAGGGTTTCAGTGGCATCGCTGGTCTTAGCGCCATTCTTGGGACGGGCAGCCTTGTTCCCGGTGGGAGCGGGTGCTTTTGAATTGGTTGATGGGGGGTGAGAGGGATCTTGAGGTGATCCTGTGGCACCGAGTTTGGTTAAAAAGCTCTCCCCATCCTCCGGTCTCCGCAGAGTGTGTGCTACACCATTTTTAATGGAGAGCAAAGCACAAGGAAATAACCAACGATATTTTATGTTGTTATCCCTGAGAGTCTTTGTGATATGGGCTAAAGCTTTTCTTTTGGAGAGGCTAGCTGGAGCAAGGTCCTGGTAAACCTGAAGTTTGACTCCCTCGAACTCCAGAGACCTTGCTTCCCTGTGTCACGGTAGCTTATGACAAGATATAATGAACACCAAATATCTGGGTTGAACTGAACCCCCCCCCAATCCCCTAGGGGAACCCGGGCCCCCCCCCGCCCCTGACACTCATACACATACACACGACACATACACACACACAACACCTGCAGCAGCCCTTGTTTTTCACACCCCCCACACACACACACACACCACACACACACAACTGCAGCCCGTTTTTCCCACACACACCACACACACACACACACACACCCTTCGGCAGGTCTCGCCCTATTTGATTGAGCGTCACGGTGACCGCTCCTCCGCTTCCCCTCTGTTTTTTTTTTTTTTTTTTTTTTTAAATTAGCTGCAAAAACCCTTGTTTCCCGCTGCTGCGGCCCTGATCGCGCGCCCCACTAGCCAAGCCGCGGCGCACCAGGGCGCCGCGGCGCACACTTTGGGAAACACTGAGTTAGTCTGTTAGTTTCCACGTTAGATAATTGTTCACCAATAGGCTGTGCTCAATGTTAAGAATAGGGTTGCACAGGTTATAAAACTGTGTCAACCCTACAGTTTTTAGTTGTGCTGGAGTTATGCTTCTGATTCCATCTTGAATTCACTGGACTGTTGGAGAATTGCTATTGGATACTTCTCCATCCCCCAACCCAAGTAAGTGTTATCTTCTTGTCTGTTAATTGTACTATATTGCTGTGTTCACCTTATTTAAGGAAAAATTATATTAATTATATCTAAGCC
>WSYH01012953.1:0-17862 GCA_036426205.1 Ascaphus truei
GTAACACTAACGGTATAATATTTATGTCTATTCTAGTATTTATTGTACATCAGTATAACATTTTTTGTATATGTCAATTTCTCTTACAACGTATAATATAGGAGGTATATTTTTCTTTTGTACAACAGTATCTTTATTATTTATATATTTATAGATTTATAATTACACGTATTCTGCCGTTTGCCCTTCCAAACTCATCCTGTGAACGTCTTGTCGTTCTCCCCTCGGATTGCTTACACTTTCTCAACACCTATTCTGTCTAGAGACCTCTCTACATTTCGGCTTCCTCCGCAACTGCTCACCTACTGCACAGGCCCTAGCTAAAATAACTGACGACCTCCATCTGCCAAAGGACATAGGTCATGAACACTCTGCTCATCTTCTCGACCCTCTCTGCAGCATTCGAAAAAAGGACCACTGGACCACCCTCTCCTCCTTCCACATTCCCATACTTGGTATCGGACAAAGCTTATCCTGATCTCCTCTTCATCTCCCAATCGTATCCTCCTCATTGTCGATCTTTTGCTAACAGACCTCCTCCTCCACTCTAAATCGCTCCCTCTCTGTGGGGGGTACCCAGGCTCTGCTCCTGGGACCCCTTCTCTTTTCTCTCTACACTCTGAACAGCACACACTCTCTCTAGGCTGACTCTTCACAACAATCTTTTGGGGTTTAAATATCACCTTCTAGCTGACGACACCAAATTCCTTTCAACCCCACTGACCTTCCACTTCTATACAGACCAAAGTTTCGACTTACCCTCTCTAGAATATCATCCTGGATGCCATCCACCGACTGAAAACTTACATGGCAAAAACAGAGCTCCTTATACTTCCTCCCAAACCTGGCCGCTACTACCTCCGTTTCCCACATGCTATTGGAAATACCGATCATTCACCCCATTAGCTAAAGCACGCGGCCTAGGAGTCAACACTTGATTCCTCTCTGTCATTCTTCCTCCTCTCATATTCAAAACGTTTCTACTTTTCGCTTTTTCCTTTCCCGCAAGTCTATCACAAAGTAACGGCCCCCTTTCCTTGCCTCTGTTACTCATCTGCTACAAAACTCTGGACATCATTCAGGCCCTCATTTCGCTCACCGTCTCGATTACTTGCAATACCTCCTTCTGTCCGGACCCTTCCTACCTCTCAACCTGTCCATCCCCTGCATCTATCCTAAACACTGCTGCCAGAAATCCTCTACTGGCATTCCATAAAAATCATTTCTCCGCATCTCCCCTCCTTCAATCCCTCTCCTGGCTGTTCCCGATTAAATCACATCTCTCACATCTCAATTGTCTGGCGCACTTTCAAAGCTTTACCTTTCATTCTGTCTGCCCCTCCTTTTATCAGGTACACCTCAGCCGCTAATTTCTTCCACTATGCAACCCATCATCACGACTCTTGCGTTTCTTCTCAGCGAGTGTGTGTCTTCTCTTCTAACCGTTCGTGTCCCCCCCGGCGCCCCGCGTTTGTACTAAAGCTCTGCTCGCCCCGTTGCTAAACCTTTCCTCACTTCTTTCTCTCTAGTCTGCCCCTACACCTCTGGGAATGCCCTTCCCCTCAACCCACACGACTAGCCCTCCTCCGCTATCCATCCCCATTTAAGACCCCTTACGACCCTCTGCTTATAAAGAAGCATTGTCCAGTGTCAGCTTGTGATAATCCGGACACATGAACAAATTAAGCTTGGCCCCCTGCAACGACGCACTTACTATTATTCCCCTTCCTAACTGTCCTCGTGTACGTTCATACCCTACTACCGAAATTAGATTGTTAAGCTCTACCTTCGTAGCTAGGGATACTTCCTTAATGTACTTTTTACACCTATGTCTGAAGCACTTATTCCTCCATGACCTGTTATTCTCATATATTTTGTTATTTAATATGAATATGTATTACTCGATACTACTACGTTCAGGCCGCTATGTAACATTTATGCGCGCTATAATAAGACAGATCATCAATACATATATTCTTGCTATTTATATTTTTAGTACAAAGCAGTAACATTTTTCTTTGTCATATTCAATTTCTCTTACAACGGTATATAAAGGTGTAATATTTTATACTTAACCCACAAACAGTATTTTATTTTGTCATATTAATTTTAATAGTACAACGTATAGCATTTTTGTATTTTCAATCTACTTGTATATTCCCCCAACATTATTATTTATCTAATTTGATATTGCCTAGCACTATTAAACCAAATATAATATTTTCTTTACATTTAGGGAGATACACACTCTTGCTGGATTACAAATCAGTGCATCGAGAATGAGTTAGAGGAGTGGCATTAAGGGTTAAAAACACTTTGCTGGACTATGAACAAAGCACGTAACTCTGTACTGTAATCCGCGAACATGCATAAAGCAGATGAGACGCAGCATTGGAATGGGAAATACTTATGTGTGAGGTTAGTACCTGGACATTACAGGAGGTAAAATGTTGTTTAGCAAACCTGTACTCGCCCTGTGGGCTAATTTGTTTTATTTCCTGTCATTAACAGAGCGTACCCCATGATACGGACGCAAACAAACATCAAAAGAGAAGGTCCAGGCAGGCGCATGGATCAACGTGGGGAGTACCTTTCCAGGATTTGCATCTTAACTGATGATTCCTACGTGGCGCTGGAAGAGATTTGGCAGATTTTGCGTTCCACAAAAAGGCCGGCCATTCTTTGAAGCCGCGTGCCAAACACCACTGTGAAGCTGAGTGTGTGGGCGTGCCAGATCCGCTTCCTAGGCGTGGACCGGGATGCTTATCATCTTTTGAAGGTAAAATTTATGAAATAATGGTCACCTAATGCACTAACTTGACTAGTGTACTGCCTTACCGTATGTGCACTGTACGTACCTATCTGTGCGTCTTTTTTGAGCACTTTTTCTTTTCCTTGCTACAGGACTCACTGAAATAAGAGTTTTCTCCAAGACAACATTGTGCACGAGCATATGGGGCAATACATCACCTCCCCGAGGTTCGCCGCAATGGTCGATCACCCGCCGTCTACCAGACATACGATCCCAAGCACAACACCCCTTCTAGTGACAGCGATAAAGCGTCAACAACAAAAAACGGGCGCATCTCCTTTAGCGCGCATCACCTGATGTGAATCCGCCATGCGACTAAGTAAGTGGAGTAAGACCGTGTCCCCATTTTTTGTTCCCCACTGTTTTTTTAGCCTCATTAAATAAACCAATTGTCCTTCTTTCCAATGACAGATCGCCGACCTCAATCCCGATCAAATGGTCTGGAATCAGCTGAAAGGACCAATACATCCGGAAAGTGGAGAACCACCTCCAAAGGACGAGATTTGGTGAAAGGCATAATGAGTTTTTCTTGGAACGATGTACTCCCGTGGAACGCTGCCAAACTAATATAGTAGACCTATTGCCACTATGTTGCCCATTGTCATAGTCCTGTCGGCGTAATGGGCAAGCCATCATCGGAAAGTATACTTGCTGTAGTATTGTAATACAGGATGATACAGGTAAAGTATACGCCAATTTCTTTCTTCTCCAGATAGTAGAGTAATCACTACCAGTAGCTTTTAGTTTTTTTCTTTACAGGAGAAGCAGCCCCAGCCATCAGGTTACGTAAGTACCTAGAATTTAAGAGTAGTCAGTAGTAACAGTAGTGTCTACAGTCATACAGTAGACAGTTGACAGTAACTACAGTAACTGTGTCTAAACTGCTTCACTCAACTGTTCCATATTTTTTACCTTCCATTCCAGAGAAAGCTGCACCACCACCTACGTAGTTCTGTGCCAGAATACAGTCCAAGTACGCACATGCAGTACAGTACACATTACATCCTGCAACTAATTTTTTGTTTTTCTTGTCGTTTCAAGGAAAAGGGTAGCCTGGTGGGGTGGGGTGTTTGCGTCCAGTCTAATCATGCCTTGTATGTACAAGTCACATTTCAGTATAGAAACACAGGAATGATGTACACACAAAACTTCTCCTCTCTCCAATGAACTACTGTAATCTGCAACAGAACTGAGGAAAAGATGAAAGACGAACAAATATATTACTATACAGCTATATAGTAAATAAATATTATCAGTACATTACATTACTGTTATCAGTACTTAATAATATTCTTATAAATGTTCATTACCATGTTCCCCATGTTTTACAAATGTTTATACAAATGGTTTATCCTTCAATTTCATTCATCATTTGATTTCGTGAGCTTGCCCAAACTAGACACTTAATAAATACTGCATTATATATTAATTCCTGATTGTCTTTTTCTCTATTTTGCTTACTCATTGTGGTCCTTCCTGAGATAAAATAAATTGCTAATATGTATTATTGCTTCACTTTCCTTAGGTCCTGCAGTCAAGTCCTAATTGGTACAACCAGCCGCCGTATGCATCATGACACCAAATGCAATAAAGAATGTTCCTTGTAAATGTTTCTCTTTTCATCCGATATCTCAATCTTTAGCCAGAAGAATTAATAAAGGCTGCAGTAACAGTACAAGGTAACGCTGTATTATTCATGTGAATTATTGTTTATCCTCTGTGCATTTTTTTTCTGTGTGCAATCAGTTTACACTCTCATTTCTCACATGCTGTGCACATCACTTTACATCGCAAGATTCGAGCGGGGATTCTCAAACAAAGCGTTACCGGTTAACAAAACAGGCCGTCTAAGGGTTGGGGAGGCGCTTATTACAATGATAGCGCCGAATTTGATTTTGTCTTTTTACTTCCAGTCTTCCTTCCTTCTTTTGGTAGCTCGGCTAGGGCGGATTAAGAACTCAATGGAATATGCGAGATTTAACGACCCAGTGGAGGAGAGGGGTGTGTGGTACTGCGATTGACGCTTGGCTAGGGAGGGAGTTAAAAACTCTGGTGGGTGTGTGGCTGAACTAGCTTAACCTACTCACTGAACTTTCAAAAGGCTAGATTCATCATAATAATTTTATTGACATAAACCCAGCAAAATACAACCCCAAATCACAGTAACTACCAATTGCCAGTCCTGATAAACTCCTGTGGCTCCCATGCGCCAAAACCAAAAGTGAGATTTTCCATAGACAAATTAATATTCCATGGAGCAGGTATAAACGTCCATTTTTCATATATCGTCATTATTTACCAATGTTTGTACATGTTCTATTACCGATGTCGCAGAGATTATCACTGCATATTCATATGTTTGTTTTACAGACAGAACGTCAATACAGTCCATAGGGCTTGCAATTAGCATGGTATTAGTGAGCCTACTGTGCAGTAAACATACCTGTTTGATGGTTTTAGAAATTGCTCGTGCCACTTTGAACAGTGTTTAGCATTGTACAGTATTTGTACAATAAATGTGTTTTTCTGACTGGCTTCACATTCAAAATCAATAAAAGAACATGTGAATTGCCTACATTGTTTCATTTGGCTCTTCTGGACTGTGTCAAATAGTCGACGCTTGCTGCACACGCTGAACTGTAGTTTTGGAAACGGCCAGGAAGCCCGCAAAGCCCAGCAGATCGGGAACATTGTAACAAATAGAGATTGAACGCAGACAATTCATGGACGTCACGGGAATTTGTCAGTGGACACTATAATAAAATTTATTTGCCCCTTAGACTGTTAGTGAACCCGTCTCACTACTCTCCCTAAAGGGTCTTTACCCGAGCAGTTAATGCGGCAAAGACAAGGGAAGAAGGGTCACGCCAAGTGCGAGGAAGGTCTACCACTATGAGCGGTAAATGGCGGGACAAAGCTATTTGACCGGCTAAGTTCAATGCAGCAGAAAACCTGGAACCAAAGGACAATAGCTGCGTTTCTGTTCAACAGACCCGAGGTCTGAAATAGATTCGGCCAAGGCATCACCATGTAGTTCCGCGTTGCAAATGGGCAATTAGTGCGACCCTCTCTATGGCACAGGGAACGGATTGTACAGGGTTGGTGTATGTTAACGTTTAGGTCTCTAGCCATTGATTGCATGGCAGAAAAACACGCCACTTTGGGTAATGGGGGCTTTGTACAAGGTTGTCTTTTGGTATCTTCAGAGGGGTCAACGCAGTTCAAGACTCCGGTTGCGGGTTTGCAAGGCTGATATTTTGCCCTATGGCAAGGGTCCTTTCCGCAGTGAAGACACAGGGCGAATTTCAATCACAACCCGCTCAGAAACCCACAGACACGGAATAGTTTATTACTAGTTATCTTATATATTTATTTAAATTTTAATGTTATCTAAAGGAGTATCAAATGTCTGTAGAAATTGTAACAATTGGTTAAACACATACTGAATCTGACAAATGTTTTCAACACCCCATGATGCATAATCAAATTACTCTCCAATCTCCACCAGTGCTAGTGCACATGCAGATACTTACATTTCCAATTCGAAGAGGGGATTTTCCAAAAGCGTTACCGTTAACACAACAACGGAGCCTCTAAGGGTTATGGGAGGGGGATGATGGGTTGTGATTAGAGCAGACGTAACTGAGTTGTAGCTCCGGCTATGGGCCGGATCGTAGCTCAATGGAAAATATGTCAGAAGATTAACGACCCGTGGAGAGAAGGGGGTTGGTAGGCTGGTGCCATCTGATTGACCTTAGGCAGGGGGATAAAAAACTCTTGGGGTGTGTGGCTGAACTAGTTAAACGCACTGTAATTTCAAACGGCAGCATTCAAATAATTTGATGGGAATAAACCCCACCCAAATACAACCCCCAAATACAGTACTCTAAAAAGCCAGTCACGTAAACTCCTGTGCCCCTCCAAAAAAAAACAACATAGATTTCTATAGCACAAATTAATATTCATCAACAGTAATTAACGTCCATTTTTCATTATCTCCACTGTTTTTTACAAATGTTTTGTACATTTCTTCTTCTTCCTATCTTCTCCGATTTCAATCCTGCCAGAAAGAATTTAATAAAGGCTGCAGTTGTTTATGTGTGTTGATGGTTAGAATTGCTGTGCACTTTAAATGTTTCAACATTGTACAGTATTATGTAATAAAATGTTTTTGTACTGACTCCCAATAAAGAACATGTTGAAATGCCTCACACAAATTGTTCCGATTTGCTCCTTTGTACTGTGGTAAAAATGTCGAGGCTTGCTGGCAAAACATTGTATTTTTCAAAACTAACTGGCCCTGACCGCACAAATACCCACGATCTGGCAACCATTTTAAAAACATGTAGTCAATTAATCTCTTGAATATTAATTTGTCTATAGAAAATCTACTGTTTGTTTTTGGTGCATGGGGCACAGGGAGTTAAAGTGACTTGCTTTTTATGTACTGTATTTGGGGGTTGTATTTGGGGGTTTATTCATCAAATTATTATGATGAACTGCCTTTTGAAATTACAGTGCTGTTAACTATTTCAGCCACACACCTCCAGAGTTTTTAATCCCTCCCTAGCCAAGCGTCAATCGGCTGAGTCACCCTAGCCTACCAACCCCCTCTCTCCACTGGGTCGTTAATCTTCTCCATATTGCCAATGTGTTCTTAATCCACCCATAGCCGAGCTACAAAGACTCAGTACGCCTGCATCTAATCACACCATCCCCCTCCCCCAACCCTTAGAGGCCTGTTTTGTTAACGGTAACGCTTTGGAAAATCCCCTCTCGAATTGGAAATGTAAATCTGATGTGCACAGCACTGTGAGAATTGAGAGTAAACTGATATTGCATCAGGGTGTGAAAACATTTGTCAGTCAGTATGGTTTACAGTCACATGTTTTAAATACAATACAGTACATTCTTTAATATCTTTAAAATAAACATATATAAATATATAATTTAAAATAATCCGTTCTGTGGGTCTGAGCGGGTTGAAATTCGCCTGGTCCTCATGCGGAAGGACCCTTGCCATAGTGGCAAAATATCAGCCTTGCACAACCTCTGGAACCGGAGATACCAAAAGAAAGTTTAAAAGCACATTACCAAAGTGGCTTTTTTTCTGCCATGCAAGTCAATGGCAGAAACCTGAACTTTAACATTACCCTGACTCCGTTCTGTTGCCACGAGAGGGTTGCAATTTGCCATGAAATCCTGCCGCAACTAGGAATACATGGTGACCGAATCTGAGCCCTCTAGGTTGAACAGAACCGGAGTTATGGGTTCCAGGTTTCTGCTCATTCTGACTTAGCCGGTTCAAAGCTTTCTCCGCCATTACGCTCAATGGTAGGACCCTCCTCGCCAGCGTGACCCTTTCTCGTCGCCATTACTGCTCGGACCCTGTTGGGGTCAAGTGAGAGGGTTCCTAATGTCTAGGGGCAAAATGAATTTTATCTCTAGGTGCCCCAGAACAGAAGTTCCCACGCCAATTTACCTAGTTCCCACGCCAATTGCGCGCTCATTGCTCTTTTTTTACAATGTTGCCGAGCTTGCGGCTTTGCGGTCAGGCAGTAAAAAAAACAGTGCAGCAATTCAACATGTTCTTTTATTGGTGGAGTCAGTACAAAAACATTTATTTACAAATACTGTACAATGTTGAAACATTTAAAGTGCACAGCAATTCTACCATCAACACACAATAATACATACTGCAGCCTTTATTAAATTCTTCTGGCAGATTGAAATCGGAGAAACATGTACAAAACATTTGTAAAACATGGAGATACATGAAAAATGGAATTTATACTGTATGAATATTAATTTGTCTATAGAAAATCTACTGTTTGTTTTGGGCGCTATAGGTGGCTAGCCACAGGAGTAGTTAAAGTACCTGCATGTATTGTTACAAGTACACTCAAGGGGATTACCCTTGTTCTGTGGGGTTGTATTTGGGGGTTTATTCATCAAATTATTATGATGAACTGCCTTTTGAAATTACAGTGCGTTTAACTATTTCAGCCACACACCTCCAGAGTTTTTAATCCCTCCCTAGCCAAGCGTCAATCAGCTGAGTCACCCTAGCCTACCAACCCCCTCTCTCCACTGGGTCATTAATCTTCTGCATATTTCCATTGAGTTCTTAATCCGCCCATAGCCGAGCTACAAAGACTCAGTACGTCTGCGTCTAATCACACCATCCCCCTCCCCTAACCCTTAGAGGCCTGTTTTGTTAACGGTAACGCTTTGGAAAATCCCCTCTCGAATTTGAAATGTAAATCTGATGTGCACAGCACTGTGAGAATTGAGAGTAAACTGATATTGCATCAGGGTGTGAAAACATTTGTCAGTCAGTATGGTTTACAGTCACATGTTTTAAATACAATACAGTACATTCTTTAATATCTTTAAAATAAACATATATAAATATATAAATATAATTTAAAATAATCCGTTCTGTGGGTCTGAGCGGGTTGAAATTCGCCTGGTCCTCACGCGGAAGGACCCTTGCCATAGGGGCAAAATATCAGCCTTGCACGACCCCCGGAACCGGAGATACCAAAAGACAGTTTAAAAGCACATGACCAAAGTGGCTTTTTTTCTGCCATGCAAGTCAATGGCAGAAACCTAAACTTTAACATTACCCTGACTCCGTTCTGTTGCCAAGAGAGGGTCGCAATTTGCCATGCAATCCTGCCGCAACTAGGACTACATGGTGACCGAATCTGAGCCCTCTAGGTTGAACAGAACCGGAGTTGTGGGTTCCAGGTTTCTGCTCATTCTGACTTAGCCGGTTCAAAGCTTTCTCCGCCATTACGCTCAATGGTAGGACCCTCCTCACTGGCGTGACCCTTTCTTGCCGCCATTACTGCTCGGACCCTGTTAGGGTGAAGTGAGAGGGTTCCTAACATCTAGGGGCAAAATGAATTTTATCTCTAGGTGCCCTAGAACAGAAGTTCCCACGCCAATTGACCTAGTTCCCATGCCAATTGCGCGCTCATTGCTCTTTTTTTACAATGTTGCCGATCTTGCGGCTTTGCGGTCAGGCAGTAAAATACAATGCAGCAAGCCTCGACATTTGTTACACAGTCAAAGGAGCAAATGGAAACAATGTGAGGCAATTCAACATGTTCTTTTATTGGTGGAGTCAGTACAAAAACATTTATTTACAAATACTGTACAATGTTGAAACATTTAAAGTGCACAGCAATTCTAACCATCAACACACAATAATACATACTGCAGCCTTTATTAAATTCTTCTGGCAGATTGAAATCGGAGAAACATGTACAAAACATTTGTAAAACATGGAGATAGATGAAAAATGGACGTTTATACTGTATGAATATTAATTTGTCTATAGAAAATCTACTGTTTGTTTTTGGTGCATGGGGCACAGGGAGTTAAAGTGACCTGCTTTTTATATACTGTATTTGGGGGTTGTATTTGGGTGTTTATTCATCAAATTATTATGATGAACTGCCTTTTGAAATTAGTTAACTACTTCAGCCACACACCTCCAGAGTTTTTAATCCCTCCCTAGCCAAGCGTCAATCGGCTGAGTCACCCTAGCCTACCAACCCCCTCCCTCAACTGGGTCGTTAATCTTCTGCATATTGCCATTGTGTTCTTAATCCGCCCATAGCCGAGCTACAAAGACTCAGTACGCCTGCGTCTAAAAACACCATCCCCCTCCCCCAACCCTTAGAGGCCTGTTTTGTTAACGGTAACGCTTTGGAATATCCCCTCTCGAATTTGCGATGTAAATGTGATGTGCACAGCACTGTGAGAAATGAGAGTAAACTGATATTGCATCACAGAAAAAAAAATGCAAAGATAAAAATAATCATGAATAATACATACTGTACAGTACTGCAGCCTTTATTAAATTCTTCTGGCAGATTGAAATCGGAGAAACATTTACAAAACATTCATTATTCATTGGTGCACTGTAGGGGTGGTTGTCAATTATGACTCGCAGGAAAGTGAATAAATATTTATTTTATTTTATCATGAACCAAAAAATACAAATATATAAAAAATAATCAGGAATAATATATAATGCAGTCTTTATTAAGTTCTTTTGGCAGCTTGAAATTGGATAACCATTTGTAAAACATTTGTAAAACATGGGGAAACATGAGTAATGCACATTTATAAGAATATTATTTAATACTATATACAGTACTGTAATGTACTGTATAATATATTTACTATATACTGTATAGTAATATTATTTTTTCCGTCTTTATCTTTTCCTCATTCTGTCTGCAGTACAGTAGTTCATTGAGAGAGGAGAAGTTTTGTGTACATCATTACTGCTGTTTATATACTGTACATTTGACTGTACAGTACAAGCAGATTAGACTGGACGCAACACCCCACCCCCCCAGGCTACCCTTTTTCCTGAAACGACAAGAAAACAAAAAATTAGTGCAGTGACTGTACTGTACTGTACTGTATGTGCGTACTGTACTGTATTATGGCAGAACTACTGTAGGTGGCTGGTGCAGCTTTCTCTGGAAATAAAAAAATGGAGCAGTTAGTACACAGTTACTGTAGTACTGTCAAACTAGTCTACTGTATACTGTAACTACTGTATACTCTGACTACTATTAAATTCTATGTACTGTACTGTAACCTGATGGCTGGTGCTGCTCTCTCTGTAAAGAAAAAACTAACTACTGTAGTGTATACTCTTACTATCTGGAAAGAAAAATTCTGCGCCATACTTACCTGTATCATACTGTACTTACAATACTACAGCACAGTACTACTTTCCTGATGCTTGCCCATTACGCACGATGACAATGGGCAACATAGTGGCAATATGGTCTATATATTTATTGCAGCGTTCCACGGTGAGTACATCGTTCCAAAAACTCATTATGCCTTTCAACAACTCGTCCTTTTTGGAGGGTTTCTCCACTTTCCGGATATGGTCCTTCAGCTGATGCCAGACCATTTCGATCGGATTGAAGTCTGGCGATCTGTCATTGGAAAGAAAGGACAATTGGTTTAAGAGCTAAAAACAGTGGGGAACAAAAATGGGACACGGTCTACTGCACTTACTCCGCTGGCGTCTTCACACAGTTGATGCCGCGCTCAAGGATATGCGCCGTTGACGCGGTGTGCTTGGGATCGTTGTCCTGGTAGAAGCGGTGACCATTGGGGAACTCGAGTGTGATGTATTGCACTATCTCGTGCACAATGTTGTCTTGGAAGAAAACTTTATTCATGATTCCTGTAGCAAGAAAAGAAAAGTGCTCAAAAAACTGCACAATAGTACAGTACAGTGCATACGGTAAGGCAACACTAGTCAAGTACAGTGCATTAGGTGACATTATATTTCATAAATTTTACCTTCAAAGATGATAATGCATCCCGGTCCACGCCTAGAGATGGCACCCCACACATGCAGCTTCACAGGGTGTTTTGGCCGCGGCTTCAAAGATATGCGGCCTTTTTTGTGGAACGCAAATCTTGCAAATCTCTCCAGCGCCACAGTAGACTCATCAGTGAAGATGCAATCCTGGAAAGTCTCCCCACTGTTGATCCATGCCTGGGCCTGGACCACTCTTTTGATTTTGTTTGCGTCCCGTATCATGGGGTACGCTCTGTAATGACAAGGAATAAAACAAATTAGCGGCACAGTGCAGTACAGTTTGCTAAACAACACTTTTACCTCCTGTACTGTCCAGTACTAACCTCACACATCATTATTTCCATCCAATGCTGCGTCTCATCTTCTTTATGCTGTTCTCGGATACAGTCAGATTGTGCTTTTCCTGCAGAGTGTTTTTAACCCTTAATGCACTCCTCTCATCATTCTCCTCACTTATTTTGTCCACCAGAAGAGTTGTCTCCCTACAATGTAAAGAAAATATATTATTTTATTAATATGCAGCAATATAAAATGTATATAAATATAATGTTGTAATATACAATAAATTGAAATATACAAAAATGTATACTGTTGTACTATAAATATAAATATACAAAATAAATATACTGTTGTAATATAAATATACATCCTTTATATACCGTTGTAAGAGAAATTGAAATATACAAAAAAATGTATACTGCTGTACTATAAATATAAATAGACAAAATATATTGTATTGTATTGTATGTCTTTATTTATATAGCGCCATAAATGTACATAGCGCTTCACAGTAGTAATACATATCATATAAATAACAAATAATATAAATAACAGGTCATGGGAATAAGTGCTTCAGACATACTGTAAAAGTAACATTAAGGAAGAGTCCCTGCTCCGAGGAGCTTACAATCTAATTGGTAGGTAGGGAGAACGTACAGAGACAGTAGGAGGGAATACTAGTAAGTGCGTCTGCAGGGGGCCAAGCTTTATGTGTCATGTGTCCATGATTATCCAGTGCTACTCATATGCTTCTTTAAGCAGATGTGTCTTAAGGTGGGTCTTAAAGGTGGATAGCGAGGGGGCTAGTCGGGTGTTGAGGGGAAGGGCATTCCAGAGGTGTGGGGCAGAAAGTGAGAAAGGTTTAACGTGGGAGAGAGCTTTAGATACAAAGGGGGTAGAAAGAAGACATCCTTGAGAAGAACGCAAGAGTCGTGATGGTGCATAGTGAGAAATTAGGGCTGAGATGTAAGGAGGGGCAGAAGAATGTAAAGCTTTAAAAGTGAGCAGGACAATTGAGTGTGAGATACGTGATTTAATCGGAAGCCAGGAGAGGGATTTCAGGAGGGGAGATGCGGAGAAAGATTTAGGAATGAGTAGAGTGATTCTGGCAGCAGTGTTTAGGATAGATTGCAGGGGAGACAGGTGAGAGGTAGGAAGGCCGGACAGCAGGAGGTTGCAGTAATCGAGACGTGAGAGAATGAGGGCCTGAGTCAGAGTTTTAGCAGATGAGTAACAGAGGAAAGGGCGTATCTTTGTGATATTGCGGAGGAAAAAGCGACAAGTTTTAGAAACGTTTTGAATATGAGAGGAGAATGACAGAGAGGAATCAAGTGTGACTCCTAGGCAGCGTGCTTTAGCTACTGGGTGAATGATCGTATTTCCAATAGCAATGTGGAAGGAGGTAGTAGGGCCAGGTTTGGGAGGAAGTATAAGGAGCTCTGTTTTTGCCATGTTAAGTTTCAGTCGGTGGATGGCCATCCAGGATGATATTCTAGAGAGGCATTCAGAAACTTTGGTCTGTATAGCAGGTGTAAGGTCAGGGGTTGAAAGGAAAATTTGTGTGTCGTCAGCATAGAGGTGATATTTAAACCCAAAAGATGTGATTAGGTCACCTAGAGAGAGTGTGTAGAGAGAAAAGAGAAGGGGTCCCAGGACAGAGCCCTGGGGTACCCCCACAGAGAGATCGATAGAGGAGGAGGAGGTGTTAGCAAAAGAGACACTGAAGGTACGATGGGAGAGGTAAGAGGAGATCCAGGATAAAGCTTTGTTCCGAATACCAAGTATGGAGAATGTGAAGGAGAAGAGGGTGGTCCACGGTGTCGAATGCTGCAGAGAGGTCGAGTAATATGAGCAGAGTGTAATGACCTCTGTCTTTGGCAGCATGGAGGTCGTCAGTTATTTTAGTGAGGGCTGTTTCAGTAGAGTGAGCAGTGCGGAAGCCAGATTGTAGAGGGTCTAGGACAGAATAGGTGTTGAGAAAGTGTAGCAATCGAGAGAATACAAGACGTTCAAGGAGTTTGGAGGCAAAAGGCAGATATACTGTTGTAATATAAATATAAATATAAAAATAAATATACTGTTGTAATATAAATATAAATATACATCCTATATATACCGTTGTAAGAGAAATTGAAATATACAAAAAATGTATACTGCTGTACAATAAATATAAATAGACAAAATATATATACCGTTGTACTATAAATATAAATATACAAAATAAATATACTGTTGTAATATAAATATAAATATACATCCTATATATACCGTTGTAAGAGAAATTGAAATATACAAAAAATGTATACTGCTGTACTATAAATATAAATAGACAAACTATGTTGTAATATAAATCAACAGAAATAACAACAGTATTACAGTAGATACAGAACTGTACTGTAGATGTACTGTACTGTATGAACAGTACAGTACGTACAGTACAGTTTTCTATATTTTTTTTTGTTAAGTTTTATAAGTATACTTACGCGTTAGTTACCCTTGGTGCCCTTTTCCGGTCTCTGTTTTTTCCGTATGCATGATAGCTCATGGTGGTTAATGGCACAACGAGGCCAGAAGTAGCTAACCAGCATTGGATAGCAGCAATTCGGTGTCCGCTCGTGTACATCTCCTTAATTCGCATACTGAGATCCTTTGAAATCATTTTAACAGGCATTGATGCGAGTAGAAAGAAATACAAACACAAGAATGTATATTCGATGTTTAGTCGATGTGTATTCTATGTGCAGTCAATACACAAAATGGATGGTGTATTTATACAGTACGGTAATGCCTCACATTAGAGTACGCCCACTTTCAACACCTGTACCTGGTCACCATGCATAAAAGGTCACACACTTTGCATAGGCCACCACTCGATGATCTTTATCTGAACTTGCCCTTGTCCAGATACTCCATTGTGCCACCTGCTTCCATGGAGCATCCCCGGTTCTATGGACGCAAGAACCCACTCAACTCTGCCGTGCCAGTCAAGCTGAAAAGGCGAAAGACGGTTGCCGTTTCCCCGCCAAGGGCAAAGCGACAGGCTAAGGCCAATAAAGAAAACCTTCTGCTGACCCCAAAGGTTAAGGGTTTTCTTAGACATCAGCCTCATTATGTGAAGAAGATATACGGCGATATACTCTCGACACAAAACGATTGGCAGCCAACCCATCGAATCTGCAGACCACTTCCTCCCATATGCTTCGACGACTCTGCTGTAGCTGTCCAGGAAATCTTCATCCCGTCTTCTCCACCCCCATCTTCTCCGGTTCCATCTGACGACGCTGCCGCCTCTGAAATCCACGGGTCACTGTCTCTTTTGCTCTTGGACGACTCTGCTTCTCGCCCGGAAATCCAAAGGTCACTTTCTCCATCCCTCTTCGACGACGTTGCCGCTTCTCCTCTACCGGGTATCCACAGGTCACCTCCTCCACTCTCCATCGATGCCGCTTCTGTCCATGGAACCCCCATCTCATCCTCCGTTGCACCCATCCCCCCAGATGTCCAGACCCCATGCACAAGAAGCAGCTCATTAGACCGGATGCTGAATGGGATAAGTGTGGATCTCCCCGGGAATTCTATTGTGCTGACAAAGATAGATCTGCTTCTGGAGACAATGCTAAATGTGGAGCAACGGATGCTACAAATGGAACAACGGATGGATCGACGGATGGAGAAGATAGAGGCTGACATAGCGGGCATACATTATTTGCTCGGTGCTAATGCCCCTGTTTCCCCGACGCCGGAGCAGGGAGGTGACATGGATGTGATGAATGGGACCTTCGACCCCCTTCCATCACCAAGCGCACCCCCTCCACGAGAAGATGTAGTGTACATGTATGCCGTTGAGGAGGACATGACAACCCCGTCAAGACAACGTCAGGAGACAATACGGCGACCACAACCGGAGGAAAGCTTCCTCCCAGACAACCTACCATCGCCCGTCGCCTCAAGCACACCCGCTCCCAAAAGACCTACACCCGCTCGCATCGAAACGGTGCCCGACATCACTCTGTGCGATCTGCCACCGAAGCTCAGGGAGAATTATAGGGTGAAGAGTGCTGGTGTACCCCAAAAGTATGCCTTGATCATTTTTAAGCACCATGTTCCCTAATCATTGTACTGCGAGTGGGTGTTCAAAGTGAACTACGATGGGAATCGCGCAAAAAAGGCGCTTCCTGTCAATTAAAGGAAAAACATTGTGGAAGAAATGCGGCGCTTTTATCCAGTTAAAGATCCTGTAATGAAAGGCGTTCGAGACTGCATTAATGGCTGTGGGTCTGAGCGGGTTGAAATTCGCCTGGTCCTCATGCGGAAGGATCCTTGCCATAGTGGCAAAATATCAGCCTTCCACGACCCCCGGAACCGGAGATACCAAAAGACAGTTTAAAAGCACATTACCAAAGTGGCTTTTTTTTCTGCCATGCAAGTCAATAGCAGAAACCTAAACTTTAACATTACCCTGACTCTGTTCTGTTGCCACGAGAGGGTCGCAATTTGCCATGCAATCCTGCCGCAACTAGGACTACATGGTGACCAAATCTGAGCCCTCTAGGTTGAACAGAACCGGAGTTGTGGGTTCCAGGTTTCTGCTCATTCTGACTTAGCCGTTTCAAAGCTTTCTCCGCCATTACGCTCAATGGTAGGACCCTCCTCGCCGGCGTGACCCTTTCTCGCCGCCATTACTGCTCGGACCCTGTTGGGGTGATGTGAGGGGGTTCCTAACATCTAGGGGCAAAAATAAATAAATAATTTTATCTCTAGGTGCCCTAGAACAGAAGTTCCCACGCCAATTGCCCTAGTTCCCATGCCAATTGCGCGCTCATTGCTCTTTTTTTACAATGTTGCCGATCTTGCGGCTTTGCGGTCAGGCAGTAAAAAAACAGTGCAGCAAGCCTCGACATGTGTTACACTGTCAAAGAAGCAAATGGAAACAATGTGAGACAAATCAACATGTTCTTTTATTCATGGAGGCACAGTACAGTACACATTGTTCAGTATTTGTAAATAAAAAAATTTGTACTGACTCCACCAATAAAAGAACATGTTGATTTGTCTCACATTGTTTCCATTTGCTCCTTTGACAGTGTAACACATGTCGATGCTTACTGCACTGTTTTTTTACTGCCTGACCGCAAAGCCGCAAGATCGGCAACATTGTAAAAAAAGAGCAATGAGCGCGTAATTGGCGTGGGAACTAGGGCAATTGGCGTGGGAACTTCTGTTCTAGGGCACCTAGAGATAAAATTATTTATTTATTTTTGACCCTAGATGTTAGGAACCCCCTCACTTCACCCCAACAGGGTCCGAGCAGTAATGGCGACGAGAAAGGGTTACGCCGGCGAGGAGGGTCCTACCATTGAGCGTAATGGCAGAGAAAGCTTTGAAACGGCTAAGTCAGAAT
>WSYH01012954.1:0-17860 GCA_036426205.1 Ascaphus truei
TAGGGAAATTTAATAAGGGTAGGAAAAAAAAGGGAGGTGTGGAAAAGCCGAGAATAGAGGGAAGAGAGAGTAGGTATGCCGGAAGAATTTTTTTCCTACCCCCATTTCTCCCTCATCCCCTGGGGGCCAGAATCCAAGTCCCCTCCTTCCCTTCCCCCGCGTTCTCCTTCCTTTCTTCCCTAGACTCCCTATTTCTCCCTCCCCGGGCCGCCTCCTCTCCTTCCTCCCCTGCCCCCCCTCCATGGCGCATAAGGTTGAAGGCGCCCACTCCTTCCTTAATTCGACCGCTCCGCTGTAAGGCGGTTTTGCCCCCACCTCCCTCCCCTCGTTCCTTCCTTCCCATCCCACCCGCTCTCCTTCCTCCGTCGGCCAGGAGGGGATATGCGTAGGGGTAGAAGGCGAAAGGTTGTTGAGGGGAGGAATGTCTCCGTCCCCGCCCGTCGTCCTTCGCTCCCTCCCCCCCCCAATGAGGGGGAACGACGGGAACCCCACCCACCCCTCATTTCCTTCCTTCCCTGAGTCCCTCGAACGGCTCCGCATCATCTCCTTCCCGTCCTCTCGTCTCGTCTCGGGAATGGACGTACGTGGGGAGAGGAAAGAGGAGGTCGATGATCGATAAGCGAATGCTCGCTCCTCCCGCCTCGTCTCCTGCTCTCTCTCACCGCTTCTCCCCCCCGTCTCTATCCTGCCGGTCCTCCCCCCCTCTTCCTGCTACCTTACATCCCTCCCCACCCGTTCTCTCCTATCCATGCCTCCCCCTCTCTCCCTAGTCCATCAGCGTCCCTCCGCCCTGCTCGTCTCCCTACCCCCCCTTCCGCTCTCCTTCCTCCCTTCCTCTGCTCCCGCGCCTCAATCCTTCCTCCCTCTCTTCTTTCGTCGCCCCCCTCTTCTCCCGTTTCAGCTTCCTAGTCCCTCGGTTCCTCCCCTCAGGCGCTCTTCCTGCCTCCTCTTCATCACCACAGAAAGAAAAACAAGGGGAAGAGACGAGATCTTCGCCTCTTGCTTGTCCCCCTGCCCTCTTCGTCCTTCCTTTCCTGCCAACCGATAGGCGCGCGGTCTTATTCCCCCTCTCCTGACTGAACCCCCTCCCCCTCTCCTGACTCTCGTAATGGTCCCCCCTCTCCTGACCTTCTCCCCCCCGCTGACGACTACTCCAGGGTAATAACGGAACGAGAAATTCCTCTCCCCCCCCTCTCCTGACTGACCTCCCCCCTCTCCTGCTGACCCCCCCCCCTCTCCTGACTGACTCCCCCCCTCTCTGACTGACCCCCCCCCCCCCTCTCTCTCTAACTGAATACACCCCCCCCCCCTCCTCTCCTGACTGAATACCACCCCCCTGATCCCCCCCTTCCTGTCCGCTGTGTGCCACGAGGCAGCTGCAGAGGAAGGGGGCCTTCCGGGCGCCGCATCTTACCCCCCCTCCGCCCATGTGACAGCTGCAGAGGAGGCTCCTGCCCACTGCCTGTCCCCCCCCCGCCGGGAGGAGGGGGAAGTAACGCCGGGAGGTGAGGGAAGTGAGCGCCAGGGAGGAAGTGAGCGCCGGGGAGGGAAGTGAGCACCGGGAGGAAGTGAGCGCGGGGAGGGAAGTGAGCGCCGGGAGGAAGGGAGTGAGCGCTGGGAGTGAGGGAAGTGAGGCCGGGGAGGGAGAAAGTGAGCGTTGCGGCTGACGCAGGGGTCGCGCCGCTCTTTCCCCCCCCCCTCCGCGAGCCGTTGCAGGCGGCGCACGTGAGGTTGATTTTTTGATGGAGGGGAGAGGACAGAGTGAGAGAGAGAGAATGTGTGTGTTTGTGGTGTGTGTGTGTGTGTGTGTGTGTGTGTGTGTGTGGTTTGTGGTGGGTGTGTGGTGTGTGTTTGGTGTGTGTGTGTGTGTGTGTTGTGTGTGCCAGGGGAAGATAGTGGCAGTTGGGTGACGTCAGAGCCACAATCTGATTGGCCAGAGGCTGAGGACCAATCAGATTCACCGCAGCTAGCACTAACCTTTCGATTTTATATATTAAGATAACATAAGTTTCACGCTCAGTGGTGCTTTCTCAACGAGATCTCTCTGCTTCTTTGACCAGTGTAGTACATATATCTATATGGTGAACAAAAAATTGTGAACTACGCTAATTGTAAAACACAGTGTGATATTAAAAATAACTTCTAATAAGGTTGGCTTCCCGGTGATACTGCCAGTACTAACAGAATAACACAAATAAAAGAAAACCTGGCGCCAAATTGTCAGTGGAATGTCCTGAACTCCTCAAGGGATCCGCACCTTGCTCGACAGACCTGCAGAAGAAAACACAAACAACAAAAATCTAGCGCAACACTGTAGGTGAGCAGTACTCACTGCATACACACAAAACATTAAAGAGTCCTAGCGACAATTAAAAAACTATTTATAAAAAGAACTATGCCAAGACAGGCATGGCAAATGCAAGAACCGCAGGTCATCTGGAACACAAAAATTGGAGCCCTACTTACAGACAAGCAAGGCTTAAACTCGCATGGAAGGAACAGTCCTATAGGCAGATGGTCTCCCGCCGGGTGATGTCTCTTGCTCCGTGCCGGCTCAAACTCCAGTCCGTCCCTGCGATGGTAACGGCACAGCTCCGGCCGTGGAGCTGGTTGCGTGGTCCACAGCTTCGCACCGCGTGTAGACACACGCGTCACTTCCTCCTCCGGAGCAACGGAAGTCTCTGCCGCCCTCCCGCACCGATAGACCCGTGTCCATAAAGGGACAGCTGGCTCTGAGATAGCCGGGCTCCAATGCCAATAACCATATGGTCCAAACCAGTCAAACGTGGCTATGCCACTAGCCCTCTACGCGCGTTTCGTAGATGTCACTCTACTTCCTCAGGGGCTTAAGCAGTGGGCCCTTCATGTCAGTCTCTGAGAAGATTTTCCTCAGTACACAAGGGTGCTTGACAAGAGGAAAGAGGTCTTGAGCAGAAAAGGCTCTGCTTAATCAAGACCCCAGAGACCTATATTCCTGGACACAGGGACCCAGCCGGAGCTGTTTCCGGTTACCATCGCAGGATTGACTGGAGTTTGAGCCGCAACGGAGCAGAGACATCACCCGGCAGGAGACCATCTGCATATAGGACTTGTTCCTTCCAATGCGAGTTTAAGCCTTGCTGTCTGTAAGTAGGGCTCCCAATTTTTGTGTCCCAGATGACCTGCGTTCTTTGCATTTGCCATTGCCTGTCTTGGCATAGTTCTTTTTAATAAATAGTTTTTAATTGTCGCTAGGACTCTTTTGTTTTGTTTGTATTAAGTACTATATATTATAGATACGTGTTAAATTTGTCGCTGTTGGACATCTTTATCGATCGAGATAGATAGTAGATAGATAGATAGATAGATAGATAGATAGATAGATAGATAGAATGGTGCAGCTCAACAATCTAACACGTATTAGTACAAAAATAACCGTGCACAACAGGTATGTATACTGTTTATTCTAGCAGGCTGTTATTACTGCATTGGACCTATGGGTTTTATAACACCACTACATTGTTCCACTTTATTATTTTTCACCCACGCATGTGTGGTAAGAGAAATGCTGTCCATAATCCCCAATGTATGGTCATAGTTGGCAGATGTGACTTAAGGCATGGTTTATCTAAACCCCAATGAACTTTACAGTAATGATTGCGGTACCAGTTTATTTCAATTATCCCGTTTATTTCCATATGAGAACGGTCCTAATGCCAAGTTGGCTGTTATTTTCATTCAATCATAGGACTTAGATTTGTTGCTGCTGGACATCTATATTACAGTATATACCATACCACACTGGTCATCATGCCAAATGCAGACTTATCCCGGAACCCTAATTCATATTTCATTAATATGCGTTCATAGTCCTCGCTATCCAACGTTTCACTTTTACACGAATGACATATCCAACGTTTTACAATACAACCTATGGGCCGTTATCCGACGCGGAATGCGTTATCCAACGCTCAACCCCCACGATTACATGACTAACATGGGACTTCCTTTACAACGTTTTCACTATCCAACGCTACTTCCAGAACATTCCGTTGGATAACCGAGGACTGCCTGTATAAAGCTTTATTTCCTTTTACTGTTTTTTATTACTTGTATTTGTATTGATTTTGATTATAACAGTCGCCTGGGCTGTCGCTTTACTGCCATGCTGTGGGTGTGCTTTGCACATTGGCATCATGGTTGCTTGGCACCGTTTTTGGCATTTATTTAGCGCTCTGCGAGGGTATAATTGCACGCTGTATTTAAGCACTTTATCTTGATAAGGTTCGGAAAGCGGACCGAAACGTCAATCTATACACAATTGATTGAATGTCTTTTTTGAAGACCACGTGAGTGCTGCTGCTTTTGTTTTCTACACTGGGGCCATAAGCCCTACAGGACTTTCAAGTGGAGATTTTTTAAGGCTCAGAATCACTAAACTCTGTAAGCGTATATAAGTGATGTTAACTTACTTTAAATCATTCCCTTTAATAATCATACCATAATGTTCAGTAAACAACAACGGTCCATTAACCATGTTTTACTCCATTTAAAGCATGGCGATATTCTTAACGCCAGTTATGCTAAATGACATGCAAATAGTTTATTACAGCCTAAATTATATTTATTCTATATCACTGAGCTCTGCTAAGGTTAATGCTAGGAAATAACCTGTTGCTATTTAAGTGAAACTAACTTTGGTGTTACTCCCACTCCCATCAGATTATGAAATGGAGCTTTGCTGGGGAGAGAGTTGACGGGAGGCAGGGGTGGGAAGACCAATTTAGGGGATACGCATCATTTTATATAGCTCCAAATGTATTACCTACATGTAAACTACGGTACATGTGGTAAATATCTGTAAATAACCACCCCCCTCCCTCCTGACTGAACACCACCCCCCTCTCCTGACTGACTCCCCCCCCTCTCTCTTGACTGAATACCACCCCCCTCTCTCCTGACTGAATACCACCCCCCTCTCTCCTGACTGAATACCACCCCCCGCCTGTCTGCTGTGCGCCGCCATCTTACCCACTCGGCACCTCGAGGCAGCTGCAGGAGGAAGCGGGTCCTTCCGGGCGCCGCCATCTTACCCACTCGGCGCAGCGAGGCAGCTGCAGGAGGAAGGGGGTCCTTCCGGGCGCCACCATCTTACCCACTCGGCGCCGCGAGGCAGCTGCATGAGGAAGGGGGTCCTTCCGGGCGCCGCCATCTTACCCACTCGGCGCCGCTAGGCAGCTGCAGGAGGAAGGGGGTCCTTCCGGAGGCTGCTTGCCCACTGCCTGTCCCCCCGCCGGGGAGGGAAGTGAGCGCCGGGGAGGGAGGGAAGTGAGCGCCGGGAAGGAGAGAAGTGAGCGTTTGCGGCTGGGGCAGGAGGGCCGCGCCGCGCTTCCCCTCCGTCCGGGAGCCGTGCAGATACCCTGTAAGGTAAGGAACGAGTCTTTATTGAATGTGTGTTTTTCGCATAGTGTAGAGGGCAGAGGGTCTCCGTAGCAGAAACATTTTTTGTTTTAGTCCGGGACCCCCGGCTCCCCGAGATCAGCCCCCTTAGGGGGTGCCGGTATCCCTTTGCTTTGTTACATCGGTCCACTGATCGGGACATTGAATGCATAGGTACCGGCCCTCATAAAGGGTCTGTTCTCGGGAGCAGGGGGTCCCCGGACCTGAAACCACTCGTTCAGCTCCGGAGACCCCCTGCACATGTACACTAGAATAAAAGTTGTTTAAACATAATTTTTTATTGTGCTGATGTTTGCCGGTTGCGCCGAGAGAGCTCGGATCTCTCTGTGCTGCAAACCACTCGGCAGGGACGGTTCTCGTCAGTTTTCTCACACAGCAGCTGTCCCGCCACCAGGTTACCCGCATTTCATCATTCAAATGGTGGAGGCTATTCATTCGCCAGGGAATTCGCCCTTACAGCTACATACCGTTTTAACCTCGCCAAACATGGCTAATTCCCTAAAATGGCTAATGCATTTTTCGCTGCTTACTGCATGAATACCCTAATACCCTAACCTATCCATACACATTTTTATACACTATTCCATAATGTGCTTCTGTATGTACTTTATTTTTGGAAAAATCAGACCATGATTAAAATAAATGTCTTTTTTTTTTCAAACATTCAAATTAAACCTACAATCAGTACAATGTAATATATCACTGCCCCCATGAGGAACCCTCTCCAATGAGTTACAATAAATGAAATTTAGCTTTTTTGATTATTGCTGCTCTGGGAAAGGACATAGCTGGTCGTGGTTGAGTAAGTAATTGGCATGCACTATACAACAAGATTAATTGCAATGTAGGCTTCCTGACACATCATTTATTTAATGTTTCATAATTTCAGTTGGCCTTCATTAAAAACCAACAGATCCGCATCTGTTTGCTATTATCACACAAACCCCCCCCTTTAACGACCTTTCCAGTGTCACACAACCACTTGTTCTCCCTGTGTGCCAGCGTATCTATAGACCATAACTAAATTATGAAAACAAAACATTTTATAAGATTTATCAATATACTAGTAGCCAGGACAGTTTTGCCTACATACATATTGTACAGAAAAACACGGTAGGCAGTTGCTATCTAGTTGTGTTCATAAAATATCACATGAATGTCTAGGCCAATATGTATACGAAAATGAAACTCATTATATTTTCTGTAGTGCTATACTCCATACTAACATGGGGCCGACCCACAAAATACTCAGGAGTTGGCGTATAATTTATAACGCTCTTCTCCTTGATCAATCCACCCACATCGCTGTTTTGGAGTAAATGGTTTCATCATTGTCATTAGGCAAAAAAAAAATAGGGGAATATGCGGGGTCTGGTATTATCAGGTGTAAATTGGTTCCTACTTTGCATTCAATGCCAAGTGGCATTTGTGAGGGCAATAATCCATCCAATCTATATAAAAACAAAAAGGTTGGGCCATCTTTTTAAAATAGGAAAAGGTAATACAGAGATAAAACCAAAATAGTAAACATGGGAAGATTTTGATTCAGTGGAGAAATCTGACTTGTCATTATTTGGAGTCAGGGGATGATTTTTTCCCCCTTTCATGAGACGCATTGAAATGATAGTTACAATTTTACAATGTACCATGTTACGATAGTTAACATAGTAGATGAGGTTGAAAAAAGACATAGGTCCATCAAGTATCCACCTATACAAATTTAGACAACAGATACGTCGTATCCTCTATCTATCTGACTTATTGATCCAGAGAAGGCCAAACAACAAACCCCATTAAGGAGAAAATTATTCCTTCCTGACTCAAAAGAGAACGGAATCGTAGTAATCCCTGATCAACATCCTGCCCATGTATACTTATTTGGTATATCCCTGTATACGTTTCCTCTAAAAGATATCCAACACTTTTTTGAACAATGATATTTCTACTACTGGTTTTTATGGTTTGGCTTTCCTCTTCTGATCAATAACTGGTAAATATAAAATTAAGATAAATACTGACTGTCTCAAATTTTAGCATAGGTTGAGCTTGATGGGCAATCATGTGATTTTTCAATACCTCATCTCTATGTAACGTACAGTCTGTAACTATGTAAATGTGTTCCCGCATGCCTTGCAAAAAAGCAATATGGGAGTGGGTTTTTGAAAGAGCCAAAAATGGGATGATGTTATTACGCTCCCATTAATAGTTTCAGTGGATCAAATCATTTGTTGCCAATATGGTATGAACAAATGAGATGAAAGCGTGAAACCATCCACCTTTGATAACCCGAATCAAAGCCAAAAGATTAATTATTCCTGTCTTGCTTTCCTGTGGGGTACAGTCCAGATGGTGTAAATTTTGAAGATCCACCACCCCAAAGGCACTTGCTGTTGTTGGTGGCGGATGCCTCCCTTGCTGCCGTCCTCCTTCTACTTCTCCAAAATCACACAGCTTCAAAAACACCCGTACGGGATGTTGCATGGCGCCAATGTGGAGCAACGATGGACTATTCATAGATTGACCAGCCAACACGAAACATTTCCCATTGCAACGAGATGCCTGTTTGTACGTCTCACTCACCTGTCCCCCATAACAATCTATTAAAGTTCTTAAAATTCTGGGCTTTCAAAAATATCGTCAACGGTCAACAAGACTGTAGAGTGTCTCCTCTAAACTTGAGTATATACTAATGGTATAAGTATTTAACATATACAGTCAGGGCCCCCATACAATACTTATAGTGGAGTGGTTATCATGTAGTTTTATCGGGCACTCACTTCGCTTAATAGAGTAAATCCTCAAGTAGTGGGTAACTTGCTACAATCAAAAAAGGAACGTATTTAAAATACTCAACCCAATCACAATACAACTGAGCCGTGTGAACTCAACACAAGAGCGGCTAACTAATACGGTACTGTAACTGAAACAACATAGGTAACGAACAACACATGGATAAGGCAGCATGGGAGGTGGGTGGGGTTGAGAGAAAAGACAAAGGTTGTGGGGTGCAAAAATGGGGATCAGCATGGGGGAGTCAAACATAATTCGTTGGGACAAAACCCTGTCCATCATGTGGCGAGTTAGCCCTTCCTCCATGACCCCAAAGGTGAGACCAGGGTAACTATCCCTTACCCCAATGCCCCCAACATAATGAAACACCAACACCCTAGACAGATTAAGCCACAAAGCACCTCTAAGTAATCAATCTAAAAATAATGATATAGCAAAATAGAGAGAAAATATAACCATGTCAATCAACCAGTATATAACATCTAGCAAAATCAAAAGCACTTCTCCTCTCCTGCGCAAGGTGACTGCTGCCTGGGACTGAATGAGGCAGTAGATAAGTGGGACGGATGACATCAATCTTGGTGGTGTATTAGTCCCATACAGCCGCTTGTTCTTTTTCCCTCCACCACCCTGCCCCCCTCCCCCCCCCCCCCGCGACCTCCCATTATTTTATCATCCTGTTTTTCGTATAGTATTTGTTTGGATTATGTATTATTAGAACGCTTTTGTGTTGGTCACATCGCCCTGTTAATTGTGACATTTTGTTGATATAATCACATTTTTGATTTTGGCAATTACCCACCTGAAAGATTTACTCTACTATCAGTGAGTGCTGAACTATTATTACTTGCTTTTGTATTATTTGTGGAAATTGGGTCCTTCTTTTTTTCCTTGGATTTGCACCCCTCCAACTCTCTTTTAAGTTAATCTGTCAATTTTCTGTTTAAGGTGCTTGTCCTGTCTATCACTTGTTTTTGCTCTTTTTTAAATTTACTTATGGTGGAGTAGATCAGTGGGGGTATCCATGATAAGAGGATAAAGATAACACATTCCTGTTGGCTCTCACTCAACCATAAAACAGCATCATCCAAGGAAATTGAATAACTAGCGCATAGTTTTTTCTTATATAATCCTTTATACACCTGTAAACGCAACCCCCCACCCTAACATCCCTACACTTTGATATGATACCTGCTTAAGTAAATGACACAGTACATACTGTCCAACGGTAGTCTTCTGACAAATATATGAAACATCACAATAATCTGGGTTGAACTTGAAACGGGCCTTAATAAGATAACCATATAAGTTATTAATCCCTACTAATGTGAACGACGCTCAATCATAAGTAAACATTAATACAAGGGCACAGAAGAATAAACTTCTTAGGTTGGGAACTGGAGACGTCATCCAATCAGCCATTCTCCAGCCCGTCCGTGCACATTCCAAGATGGAATCAGAAGACACACCACCTCCAGCAATCTATGTACATTCAAGATGGTATCAGAAGCAACAACTCCAGCACAACTAAAAACTGTAGGTTGACACAGGTTTTATATCTGTGCAACCCTATCTTTAACCTTGACCAGCCTAATTGGGTGAACAATTATCTTACCACTCTCTAACTGTGGAACACAGACCTAACACAGACTACTCATCGCCCTCACAGGTACAAAGGATCATAGACTGGGCAGAGTTTGTTTGTGATTGACTAATTTAATCCTAGAACCCCATTGGTAAACAATCAAGGCATAAGGAGTTACTTTTGATCACCGTGCTTGATGGCTACCATCAGCCCAAGTCTGTCCGCTTCCATTGACTATTACGCTAAGCAAATGGTCAATCGCCTTTTCCAGTTAACCCATACTCCAAACAATACAACCATACCTATATAAGCACTTTAATATCTACACATATTAATAGTTCCATTCTGGATGGGCTCGTGGGTCTGACCTTTTGCGGCATTTTTAATGTCCTAACAGTTACCTCACCACATATCATGGGCCAAAATATGAACTCTCCTTCGCACCTCACAAGGACGTAAGATACCAATCATGCACTTTAAAAAAAACATTTAAAATAACAATCTCGTATAAATGTAATAACGGTGAACAGGGGAACATACATTTGTCAGATACAAACCAAGTTGCAAAACCTCATCCCTGCGTGTTCTGCATTCCCATTAACCCCTTGTCCTCCTCTGCTCTGGTGAGGTCAAGGGTGTCCGTTATTGGGTGTGCAAACCCCTTTAATTACCGGGCCCAACCCCTTCTCCCTCTACACATACACAGTTCAAATAGTACCTTGTTTTCTCCTTCTTCTTAATGTACCGGGCATTATCATTTGTTAGGCTCACGTCTCGATTGCCTAGGAAATAGAGACCATCCCACCACTCCACGTGGACCCCTAGGACCGCTGAGAAGTTACAGGATATAAATGATTACCCCAATTACACACCACAACTCACATCAACGTTGCACGGTCAGGAGTTGTGGTATTAGCGTACTGGTTCAGATGACAAAAACTAGACAAAGTTCAGTTACTTTGCCAACATCCCGGCGTGAATGGTATGGTCCCGTAAGCCAAGTGGTCGGTGGTAGAGAGTGACAGCGTGGTAGTAGTGGTTCCGTACTCCTGTGTTCTGAGTGGAGAGTGCATCGTACGTAGGGTTTTCTGTTCCACGTTCCAACTGATATAATAGATTCAGCAGTTAGGAGAGTTTCAAAGCCAAGTCCAAGGGTCCAGAGAGCAGCGCTGTGTTCCGAGTCCAAACAATGGTTCAAAATCCAGGGAGTCAGCAGAATAGTCCAGGAAACGGAACTGAAAGACGAAGAGAGTATGCAAAAGCAGAGCAAGCACAGTCCATAACCAAAATCAGTAGCAAGGTGGTAATGTGAGGGGAAGACTAATAGATGGGTTGGTGTGTGCCTGTTAGGAAGGGGAGGAGGCTGAGGAGCGACCCGAGGAGATCCTAATAGGGGAGAATGGCCTGGGGGGCGGACCTGGTGGACAGGGGCAGGAAGAATGTTGATGCGCACATCTGCAGCTGAGGAGCAGGGGTCAGTACACTGACGCATAATGGAACTGGGTGCCGCAGCTTCGGCCGTAAGAGTATGTCTGCTACCGGCTAGATTTCGGGAGCACACCATGGGGGAGACCGTCTAGGCTGAGGTCAAAGCACGCCCGCGGGAAGCCCGAGCTGTCCAGAGATGAGTAAGGAGGTCTGGAAGCGGTGTACCCCGCAGCGCGGTATCGCGTACATGTTGTCCTCCGTTTGTGGGGCATCAATTCATTATGTGCGTCACACGGTCTCTTCATTATTCCTGTTGGTTTGTTAATGAAACAATGGATGTAACTGTTTAATGATGCCTTTGTCTTGAAAAAACCAATAAAAATTAACGTTTACAAAATCCGTTCCCGGTTAAAAAAATCCATCACTATTGGTTCCAGTTTCATAATCCTGCAGAACTTTAATCCAAACAACCGACCATTCCAAAACCAACCTCACTACTGTAGGATTTTTTAACAAACTCCATCCATGATTCAGCAATCCGCACCATGATTGGGATTGATGTTACCTCCCACCAGTGGATTTGCATGAATTCCCCGCAGATTGGATTGTCAGGAATAAACAATAGAAATCTGATTGCCAAGGAACCAACAGCCTATCCCATGCAGATCGGCAAATTGGCAAAAACACTCCATCACCATCGCTATTATTAGAACTGATTAGTACTTTAACATCATGTCAGCAAATCTTATCCCATTCATCATCTTTTTGAAAAATCACTGTACTTATGTGCAGGTTAATTATTCTAATTAAAGCTATTTACGTTAATTCTTTCTGCCCAAGAAACGCTACAATGTTTAACTGAAGAAAGCTGCCATTGATGCATATAGTCCTGCTTATACAGTGTTTTGGGCGTAGGGTTCTCTGTTCAAATTGCATTGTTTTTGGTTCCACACATACCCGTTTCCTCGCATTGAGGCAAGAAGGTTCTACCTTTGACTCATCTGTACCAGAAAAACATTGTTCCTGAAGTGTTTGAGAATCATTATGTGCCCTCTTTGGCAAAACTTTATAGTGGCAACAATGTTCTTTTTTTAGGGAGCTGTGGTGTTCCTCCTAACCTATCCGTCTATAGACACCATATCGTGTTTCAATCTTTCTTTATAGTGAGTGTCTGAACAAGAACGAGAGTGACTTGCAGACCTTGGATATATTCGATTCTGGGGTTTTCCTTTTGTGGCTTCCTCGGGTGATTTGTGCCGGTTTTTTTCTTGGAGAGAGATTTTTGGTAGGTATGACCAACCCTGGGGTAACAAGTGAGTACGTTGTGGAACCTAAGAACAAAAAATCTCCCTTTGCTATAGCGAGTATAAAAGTTGTTAGATAAAAAGGTGCATTTACAAGGATAAATGAGGAGAATCACGAAAGGAAAAGGTCTCTGTATATTGCACTCATTATGATTTGAGTTAAATGGAACTTACGTTCAAAATGAACTTTTATAGCTTGAGAAGATCTGGGGAGGGGTGAACACAAACTCGGCAACTTTTAATACCCCCCACAACGTTGCAATAGTGTAGCACTGTAGCATGACTGAACATGCAACTAATACTTAACAGTAAACTCCACTATAGACTGTACCAGAACTCATGTATAGCTAAGCTACTACCCACACATAGCACCCAAACAGGTAGAAAAGTCTCAAGCCACTAGTTGAGTACCTCACGTTGCATCTGAGATTTGGTAAACTAGCCATGATTACCGAAGATCTGATCCACCCAAGAATTACAATGTTGCTGGCGAATTACTTAAGCACTACTAGTGATATCAACTTGTGATGAGGTGTGACTGCAGTAATTGTATAAATTGACAGTGGGCCTTGGAACTCCTGGTGATACGCTGATGCGCAATTCAGTATCAAGGTAAAATCGGTAAGTGATAGCTATGAATCCATACTGAATACAGACATGAACAAGCCCCTAGCTAATTAGCACAATTTAGTAAAATGATTGATGTAGTAGTTATGGTACTTCTACAAAGACAGTCACGTGTAAAAACTCTAGACGTAATAATACGGAGATATGTTAAAGTAAAATGTCCCATTTAACCACAGAGCAGCTATATCAGAATCTGCATTGTCTATGTTGGTTAGTGATTGAATGGGTTAAGTAGTTAATCTCATATACCCCTAGTAGGAGCAAAGAGTATACCATGAACACCAGCCCATGGAGTGGTTTAGACCATATATAGTTCGCCTGTCATGGCGCTCGAGAAGAGAGAAAGTGCATTGAACATATTAGTCCATGCTACAGTTGGGGATGTATTTTCTTCTGTTCAAACGCAGTGTTTCTCGCTCCAAAACAAACGTTTCTCCATCATTGGACAGCCAAAATGTTCTACTTTTGTGACTCATCTGTCCATAAAACAATTGTTCCAAGCTCTTGTGTATCATCCATGGTTCTCTTTTGACAGCTCAGGTGGGCGCAAGTTTTATTTTTAGAGAGCAGTGGGATCCTCCTAACTATCCTTCTATAAACACCATTCTTGTTCAGATCTTTCTTATAGTTGAGTTATGAACACTCACATTAGCCAAGACGAGAGTGACTTGCAGATCCTTGGATATTATTCTGGGGTTCTTTTGTGGCTTCCTGTGTGATTGCCGGTTTGTTCTTGGAGAGATTTTTGGTAGATGACCCACTCCTGGGTAACAGTGACTGTGGTCTTCGAACTTCTCCATTTCTAGACTACTGCTTTTGACGTGGATGAGTGAACCCACAATTCTTAGACATGGATTGTACCCTTTTTAAGACTGATGAGCATCATAACTGCTTTTCTTGAATCCTCATAATTTATTTTGATCGTGGCACTGACATGTTTCCTTCCACACACCTGTAGATGAAGACCAAACTCACAAATTTCCTGATTTTATACGGATGAGGCCCCCTAAAACACCCCTGAAGATCTACCTAATTATTTAAACACCTGATTCTAATTATTCCCTTTAAATTAGCTGATAAACCAGGGTTTCACTTACTTTTGCACAACCCCTGACTCTTAATTATTAATTGTTTTGTCTAATTCATGACATAATTAAAAAAAAAAAAGATATGGAATTGGTAAATATAAACTCTATTGGATATTTAAGAAACAACTGGTTTTTTTCAGAAGGTAATCATAGAAAAACTATGGAATTTCCGTAATTAACATTCGGTTTCACAAACTCACTTTTCTCATCACTGTAATTACTTCCCTGGTAAAACATTTTATAAATAAATAAATATCGGCTTTTTTTTTTCCTCTCACTTTTTTGGGGGGCAGATACATAAGTCTCATTTTAATTGCGCTGTGTGTCGGCCTATGTACAACCTGAAATTACTCAATTTGCGCCATTAGCGTCAAAAACTAAAACTTTTTTTTTTGGTTTGTTTTCTTTTTCATTTTGTTTCATGCACAAGATGGAACAATATTTATGTTTATGTACTAAAATGATATTCCTGAACCCAAAATAAGGAGACAGTGAGTCATATATCGTGAACTTGTGAAGCTTAAAAAGAATTTTGTTAGTGTAAACGCATAATTCAACCTGCTATGTTGTGAACCCAAAACTGTATTTGACGTCCGCCAGGATACATCATTATATGTTATTTAATTTACTGTATGACTATTATAAATATATTAATCTAATGTAATTACTTACACACAATAGTTACAAAAAGATACACATAATTATGTTTTAATTTAAATGGTATCAATCATTTTCAACATAAGAGGTGCATCACAAATCAACCCACATTTTTGTGAAGGTTTGTATTATGTCTTATCACTGACATTTTACCGCCACATTTTAAAAAATATAATACATCTTAGTTTCATAGTCCCTTGATCTAAGCAGTAAAAATGCAGCCCATATGTGATACTTTTTAATGAGCTAATTCTGCAAAAAAAAACAAAAAAGATCCAAAATCATTCTGTCTTTCATTTAGAGTTCACTGTCCCTTTAATCAGTGTAACTGGTTTCGTTGTAATCGGGGCTGCCACTAATTTACCATTCCTATACTTATCAAACTGTGACATTCAAACATATCCTAAAACATATGATTTTCTTATAATAACTCGTTCTATTCAGAGATTGAATGCCACACAGTTTCATTTGTCCAGTGATGCTGACCCCTTCTAGACACGAACATGAAATGCAGTACATTATTTTCCTACCATTCTTTTTTTTTGCCAAT
The DNA here is from genome assembly GCA_036426205.1 of Ascaphus truei. Taxonomy (NCBI): domain Eukaryota; kingdom Metazoa; phylum Chordata; class Amphibia; order Anura; family Ascaphidae; genus Ascaphus; species Ascaphus truei. The sequence continues at coordinate 15,469 of WSYH01012954.1, forward strand.
AGAACATTAAAGTAAAAAAAAAAAGTGTCTTCTTAGCAAACCATACAAAGTATTAAGTAATACCCATACCACCACATCAAATTCGGAGCTGATTGAAATGCCACCACTATAATTGGACAAAAAAACAAAAGCAACTTAAAATTGCCTACTCCATAGAAAAAGTGGTAAGATTTGCAACATGTTCGCGCATTTAAATCAGTCTTGGCAAATATTACCTATATTGATTCGGCGAAGTGTTTGATACAAAGTTCGTGGCAAATTTAATGTGTTGAAAAGTCAATAAGCATTATTGCATTTTCCCTTAATTACATTCACTTAGTTGCTGGGCTTTATTTTCCTACTTTGAAAGGCCAAAGAGCACATTTTTAAACAATTTTGACTATTTTGTTAGAACGTTTGCAAACCAAGTTAATTCTAATTTATCATTGCTCTTTTGAACTTTTGAAAACATTGATCTAAACTGCAGCGAAACGCAAATCGTCACATCTCTAATAACTGGATATATGTACTGAACTCATGTAAAAATGATATGTAGGTGTTGTTTACACGTTACCTTCTTCAAACTCATTCATTCAGAAAATGTTCATATTCCTTAATTTAAAAAATCACATATACTGACTTTTCATTTCATTTGTCGTTGTTTCACACTGTATATATTTTAATGATTAGGTTAATAAAGTTGTTTTTAAATAATGTCATATTACAACCGCTACGGGGAGTGAGTGTCCTAACTGGGTTTACTTGCCTCTACACAGTAATATTCTCCTATTGTGACCCCAAGATAGATACGTGTGGCAGTGTGCGTACATGCGGCAGCCGCTTGTGTGCTGCGGTGGGGAATCCTCGCAATCCCCAGTCGCGTGTCTCCTTACAGAATGATGACGTAAGGAACAGATAGAAATCAGGAGCAGCGCAATGAAGATCACATTCAAAAAAACGTTGCACGGGAACCCAGGTGATGGCAAAAAATTTCATCTGCTTTATTTAGACACTAGCTGATGTACCCGGCCGTTGTCCGTGATGTAATGTTGTGGCTCCCCCCATTCTCCCTCTCAACTCCCTTCCCCCCTTCTCTCCTGGCTCCCTCCCCTAGGGAAATTTAATAAGGGTAGGAAAAAAAAGGGAGGTGTGGAAAAGCCGAGAATAGAGGGAAGAGAGAGTAGGTATGCCGGAAGAATTTTTTTCCTACCCCCATTTCTCCCTCATCCCCTGGGGGCCAGAATCCAAGTCCCCTCCTTCCCTTCCCCCGCGTTCTCCTTCCTTTCTTCCCTAGACTCCCTATTTCTCCCTCCCCGGGCCGCCTCCTCTCCTTCCTCCCCTGCCCCCCCTCCATGGCGCATAAGGTTGAAGGCGCCCACTCCTTCCTTAATTCGACCGCTCCGCTGTAAGGCGGTTTTGCCCCCACCTCCCTCCCCTCGTTCCTTCCTTCCCATCCCACCCGCTCTCCTTCCTCCGTCGGCCAGGAGGGGATATGCGTAGGGGTAGAAGGCGAAAGGTTGTTGAGGGGAGGAATGTCTCCGTCCCCGCCCGTCGTCCTTCGCTCCCTCCCCCCCCCAATGAGGGGGAACGACGGGAACCCCACCCACCCCTCATTTCCTTCCTTCCCTGAGTCCCTCGAACGGCTCCGCATCATCTCCTTCCCGTCCTCTCGTCTCGTCTCGGGAATGGACGTACGTGGGGAGAGGAAAGAGGAGGTCGATGATCGATAAGCGAATGCTCGCTCCTCCCGCCTCGTCTCCTGCTCTCTCTCACCGCTTCTCCCCCCCGTCTCTATCCTGCCGGTCCTCCCCCCCTCTTCCTGCTACCTTACATCCCTCCCCACCCGTTCTCTCCTATCCATGCCTCCCCCTCTCTCCCTAGTCCATCAGCGTCCCTCCGCCCTGCTCGTCTCCCTACCCCCCCTTCCGCTCTCCTTCCTCCCTTCCTCTGCTCCCGCGCCTCAATCCTTCCTCCCTCTCTTCTTTCGTCGCCCCCCTCTTCTCCCGTTTCAGCTTCCTAGTCCCTCGGTTCCTCCCCTCAGGCGCTCTTCCTGCCTCCTCTTCATCACCACAGAAAGAAAAACAAGGGGAAGAGACGAGATCTTCGCCTCTTGCTTGTCCCCCTGCCCTCTTCGTCCTTCCTTTCCTGCCAACCGATAGGCGCGCGGTCTTATTCCCCCTCTCCTGACTGAGACCCCCCGCCCCCTCTCCTGACTGACTCCCAGTATATAATGGTTCCCCGCCTCTCCTGCCTTTCCCCCCGTGAGACTACTCCCAGGGGTAGATAACGGGTAGACGAGAAATATCCTCTCGTCCCCCCCCTCTCCTGATGACCCTCCCCCCTCTCCTGCTGAACCCCCCCCTCGTCCTGACTGCTGTCCCCCCCTCTCTGACTGACGCCCCCCCCCCCCTCT
>WSYH01012955.1:0-17859 GCA_036426205.1 Ascaphus truei
TGCTGCTAATGTACACCCCCCCCCTACTGTGTGTGTGTGTGTGTGTGTGTGTGTGAGTGTGTGTGTGTGTGTCCGACTGTGTGTGTGTCCGTGTCCGTGTGTGTGTGTGTGTGTGTGTGTGTCCCTGTGTGTGTCCCTGTGTGTCCCTGTGTGTGTGTGTGTGTGTGTGTCCCTGTGTGTGTCCCTGTGTGTGTGTTTGTGTCCCTGTGTGTCCTTTGGGCCGTCACTCCGCCTCAGGCCAATGAGAGGTGTGCGGGGGCGGCCCAAGGGACCAATGAGATTTCCCCTAGGGACACCGGACATCCAGCAGGCAGGCAGGCTGGCATACAGTGCTTTCACTAATATAGTATAAGAAGAAGATGAGGGTTAGGGCCAAGCTTCCTAAATTTCCATGTAAATGTAATTTCTGCAAACCGATCATGTGCTTTTTGTCTTCCAAAAAGAATAGAAGACATTTTTATTGAAATGTGTAAAGTCTTTCTTTGAAATCATAAGTGATAACCTCAGCATTTTATGAATTAGTTTAGGGTATATTTGAATCTCCTTAGAGGAGTGTATCTGTGGTTCGATTGAATACAATTATTTGCTGCTACAACATAATAACGAACGTAAAACTCCTTCTGAAATTCAGCAGGGAAAACCTTTAGCAAGCACACATATTTTCATATTGATTGAAAAAAGTTTTTATTGTGACATTTAAAAATCGTAGTACAGCTATTAATTGGAGAAGCAGGGGCGTTTCTACCAGAGGCATTAATAGCTTGACTACGATTTTTTTATGCCATAATAAATACTTTTGGATTTTTCGACATATCATCTGTCTATGGCGCGGAAGTATACAGCGTAGGCACCGGTGGCGCATGCGCGATTGACAAGTGCCAATCGTGCATGCACACAAGCGCCCGGCATAATTTTGCCCAGGGGCCTGCGCATGTCCAGCTACGCTACTGGTGAGATGAACAGCGAAATTTGGATTTTTATCATATACTTATATCTATATAAGTCGAGTCATCAATGTGAAAATATGTGAGCCTGCTAAAGGTTTTCCCTGCTGAGTTTCAGAGGGAGTTTAAGGTTTTATAAACTTGTTAAGGGAAAATAATTGACTTGGTTATAGCACACCATCCAATATGTGAATCGTTAGAGATATTTATTAACGTTGGGGAAATATTAAACCTCCAGATATGTTGCATTATCTCTGGTGCATTATTTAACAGTAGTGCTATTAAAAACAATGGTTAAAAGATGACACACTTGGAACTAGGTATTTGTGCCTTATAGTAAGGGGGTAATAGCATCTGCTACAACTGTATATAGTAGGCCCACTTCAGAGGATATAAAGATACCTAACTTTTTTATATACACGATATTACAAAATTCTCCTCTTTTTTTTAAGGCTATATACTCTTCTGTCTACCGCTTTTATCTCTAAAGCCCTCCCCCGCCTTAAACCTTACTCGCTGCCCCATGCCTCTGGAATGCCCTTCACCTCAATATCCACCAACTAGCAACGTCTCTCTCCACCTTTAAAACCCATCTTAAAACACACCTCTTTAACAAAGCATATGGGTAGCTTAATTGGTTGGTAATATACATCTCATATGCATGACTTTGACCCTCTGCAGAAAATTCTCCCTACTTGCCACCTAGATTGTAAGCTCTTAGTTCTAAGTTTGATGGCTAGTGGTACAAGAGCTATGGCAAAGAGAAGCAGGGATCATGGGCACCCCTGTCTAGTGCATAATTTTATTTTGAAAGCAAGAGATAGGTTACTGTACATGCATGGTAAGGCCGTTGAAGAGTTACCACTATTACCAAACTGATCTAAAGAATAAACAAAGATGGTTCCATGTAACTAACCCAAAAGCTTTTTCCGCATCGGACTTAAAAACAAAACATTTAGATTGTTTGACATTGAATGGTCATCAAAACGTTTCTGACAATACTTAAAAGATTTCTGCCAGAAAAAAACTCGGTTTGATCTGAGTGTTTTAGTCTTTCTGCCAGGATTTTTGCAAAAATATATATTAAGAATTTAGCAGCAAAATAGGCATATATGATGTCGGATCAGTTTAATCTCTTCCTAATTATGTAGAACTTTAACAATTACTCAATTGAATGGATCAGTGATTTGATCTCTGTTTAGTAAGACATTATAGTTATTTTGTTAATCAAACTCCTAAAGCACTCGTCGGGGCCTGGTGATTTGCGTTTCTAGCTAGAGTGAGGGATTTCAGCCGACTGAATTACATCCCAGAATTGTTCTCTTGGAGATTTATATCACCTTTATTATACAGGTTTTGATAACATTGTCTGAGTGAGATCTCTGAGCTTGTATGTTTTCTTTAGGCTGGCAGTGGCAGCTTCCCTTCTTTCACCCGTAATAATCTTTCTGAACAGTTTTCTAACTTTGTTGCCATACTGTATATAGAAAACGTCAATCTTTAAAAGAAGTGTTGAGCTATACTTTTTTTTTTTTCCATAGCATGTATACTTAGAATCAGCAGACAAATTCAGTTTATTGCCTTTGGAAAGTTCTTTATTAAGCATGTACATATTTTGTGTTGGTTTCTTGTCTTTTGTTAACCATAAAGGAAATTCAGTTTCCTCTTAATATATCTTTTACTGCATAGCAAGTGATAGATTGGCTGAAGCTTGCACTGCTTGTCCAAGCAGTAGGAAAACCTCCAAACTCTATACTGTAGTTCCCATTGTGAATTTGGGAGAAAGATTAAATCTGATGTTTGAGTTGTCAGAGATAACAATGGGATTAATCTCAGGGGGCGGGACAAACAAACTGTAATGTAATGTTAGAAGGGCAGTAGGGTGTGGGCAATACAGCTTTTCTAAGACATGGCCTTCTTTGATCGCTCTGGAATGCCCTTCCCCTCATTATCTGACCAGCACCCTCTCTATCCACCTTTAAGACCCATCTTAAAACTCACCTCCTTAACGAAGCATATGAGTAGCTCCATGGCTGATATTTTACACCTCATACATAAACTTTGCCCCCTTGCAGACTCACTTACCAGAACACCCTCCTACTGTCTCTGTACATTCTTCCTACATACCAATTAGATTGCAAGCTCTTTGGGGCAGGGACTCCTTTTCCTAAATGTCACTTTTATGCCTGAAAGCACTTCTTCCCATTATGTGTTATTTGTTTGATTTGTTATTTATATGATTATCACGTGTATTACTGCTGTGATGCGCTATGTACATGAATGGTGCTACTGTATATAAATAAAGATATACATACTGTATATATACAAGTCTGAACTAAAAACATTCTAAATTTCACAATCCAATGATGACATGACGCAATTATCATTGGGTGATCACTGATCACCAAACTGTAGATATTGGCTTAAGTCTATTCTAATATCTTCCACTGAATATTTTTGAGACATTTGTATTGTTAAATGTGAGTAGGTTTTTCATTGTATTATTTTCATGTCACTGTATACGTTTCTCCTGCACATCTCCGCGTTTGCTAGCAGGCGGGTGAAATGGAGAATTGCACAATGCCATCTTTATTTATTTCCCTGGTCCTTTAGCAGCCAAAATATGCTGATTATTTTGCACGGCGAGCATGCACATATTTGCACCTCTAGTAATAATGACTAATAGCTACTGTACAGTAGATTAATTTAACAGTACATCAAGATAACTCTTGCTAGCTCCAATGCTAGACAACAGAATGGTTATTGCACATGCAGTATAGTCATCAGAATGATTTCAAGAATGTGCCAGGAATGTGAAACTTGTTACAAAATCTGATCCATGTGGCACAGCCATGTCCATGTTTAATATTTTTTTGTGTAGGTCTCTGGTGTTACACAAAATGTATTTAGTCCCAAATTGATGACAGGAAGACCATTTTGCATCAGTACATGAGGCTAATTCACCATGAACATTTCTACCAGCAGTTGGGATAATATAGTCACTTACTCAAAATGCATCTTGCAAAACGTTGAGTGTTTTTTCCCCCACATTCGATTCCTTATGAAATGTTTTAGCCAAGCTTCAAAGGGCCAGTAATGCTGCCAAATTAGAAAGATTTCAGCCCTGGGTATAATCTCTGCATTAAGCAAATCTAGCGATTTTTAGAGAGTTTTGCAAGTTAGCGTGCACATTTACGTAAGGCTTGGCGGATCACAAGTCGTCATAGTTTTTTCATGGCTGCAAGAAGGGGCACAGTGTCTGGTTTGTGACCTCGCAGGAATGTTTTGCGCATCATAGTATACAGCAGAGAGAAGAGCGATGTCAGGTGGTGAGATGTCTATATCAACCTGTATACCCATCACATGTGCAACAAAGCGGTGTTAACCAGCGTTCCGCATCAGCCCGTGCAGAGAGATCCGGGCATTTGGTACAGATTAAAAACGCAAGCCCTGGGTACTCAGGTCTACAAGTTCCCTGACAACCCAAAATTTGGTGAGTTTGTACTCAAACTGCCCACCCTTAATATTTTTTATTTATTTATTTTTTAATGTGGCACAAAGCTGTGATTTTTAAACCCTCCTGTATAATGACCACACAGTTGCCAAGCCCTGTATACGGCGATTGTATTAATCCTTATTATAAATTAGCAGAAGACAAAAGCACGAATCTGCTGTTTGTGTAATACAAAACTCATTGCTTGTGCGTGTTCTGCAAAACAAAAAAAAACACGTATTGTTTCTCTATGAACTGCTTTGAAATGCTTTACGATTTAGCATCATTTTAAAGTGGAACGTATATGTCACGCCTTCTTTCATCTCTCCATTGGTTTGACCCCAACACGTCCCCTAATGGATTCTGGGCTATTCTCTATCACCCATACAAACGCCACTCTGTGACTGTAAAATACTTTAATTTCTAAAATTCCAAGAGTTGTTGATATTTTGCTCAACTACCAGCACATCGTCACTTGTTTTGTAGTCCTTTTGAATGCCATCATTTGAAACATTCAGAAATGTTGCTCCATATATAATTAGAATGAATGATGTGTTGCAACTTTCTTTTATCTTTTCCCATTCTTTCAACCAATTCTCTCATTCTTCTTAGTCAAAATGCTGCTTTTAAAGCAATTTTTGTGCATCCACTTTTCAGCCTCTTTCCGTTACCTATCTAGTTCATTTGTGACAAAGTGTGTTTCTGTACGTGCTTTTTATTTTGTTGGAAATAGGGACATTATTTTTGGTATACAATGCATTCCCCTGATAAAAGGAAATTTTTGGAATAGATAAATCCTGTTTCTCTGCATAGGTTGGTACTAACACAAATTGCACTTAACATTTGGATAACTGGCGATGATGAGTATAAGATGTTTGAATTGTGTAATACTTATAATAATTGTTCCATAGCTTCAATTTATATAGAAGACAGTAGATTTTAGATTTTAAAACATCAAGGGCTCTAATAAGACACCTGAGATTTAATTTACTATTGTCTAAACTGACATTTTTATTACTTTGCTGAGAATATTTTTTTGATGCCTTAATGAGTAAATTAGTTATATTTTTATCACGAGACACCATATTATAAAAATATCTAATTGTTTTTCCTGTGGTAATTTTTTTTATCTCTCCTTGAGAGATTGCTATTTAGCCCACACCGGCCATCAAGCATCGCAAAAGAAATGTTTAACACACTTATTCACAAATGCTGGGGTATTGCTTAAAGTGCTCTGTCTGCTGTTAGATAATTTATATTATTAATTTTACTCAATCATCAACACAACAAGAAATATTTAACTTTACTGTACTGTTGTGAATAAGGGCTTAAAGTAAGATCCACTACATTATGTAAATAAATGTTCCGGTTTTGTCTTAGGATCCAGCTTGGTGGCTTGCTGTTGGATTGATTTATGTTTGTTGAGTCTACCTAGTAAATAAAAATGCCACGTGTGGTACATTGGCCTGTCTCAGACAGGTCTTCAACCCTTCTATCGCTTAGCAAACAAGTGCTTCCACTGCTGCCAGGGATTCTGGGTAATGACACTTCCGTTCCAGATGTACGCTTCATTCTGTACAATTGTCTCACTGATATTTGACAACTAAGGGAATCCTGAGAGACAACTCTCTCCTGTTGGTTAGTAGCAGAATAAAATGAGCTGTGAAAGATGTATATATTTTTTTGTGAGGTATACATAATTCATATATAGCTGTATACTGCAGCAAGGTAATTTTTAGAGGTGAAAGACCAACGCTTCTTCTGGAGATCTCCACTAAATTCTCAGATTGGTAACATTTTGTCTCAATTTTTCTCTCCATTAAAAGTAATGTCACTTGACTCCTGGTCACAGGAACGTGTGGGGTGGACCGAACAACTGAATATTGTGTGATCATGTGTTTGTGTTTTGTTCTCATCAAGTAGGAATAGAACCTTCACAATATAAACATAACGAATACCGAGTTAAGTTCCAAAAATACTGCTTCATCCAGACTTTTACGTTGGGACAATTGTGGAATAGTGTATCTCTAAAGGTAAAGGAAGTCATAGTAATTGAGCTGGTCAGGCCTCAATATCCAAGTATTTCTTTTTAGATTTTATCATCTGGAAAGCTAAGTCAGTGTGTGGAGGTACAGAACGTCACAATAATATACGCATAATGTTTTTTTTATTTATAGGTATAGCGAACTACACCACAGAATAACTCTACAGCAAGGGCGGCCAACTCCAGTCTTCAAGGGCCACCAACAGGTGAGGTTATCAGGACATCCCTGCTTCAGTACAGATGGCCACTGCTTGAGACACCTGTGCTGAAGCAGGGATATCCAGAAAAACTTGACCTGTTGGCGGCTCTTGAGAACTGGAGTGGACCACCCATGCTGTACAGTATATGCATGTACAGGGCTTCAACCACATGAGCATGAAATAAACGGTCCCCATCATTTCCCAAAATGTTACATTTGTTATAAAGCGTGAATATAATGCCTGCAGTGTTGTACGTAATATATGGTAATACATTTTTTGCCCCCCCCCTCTCCCCCCAAAAATGAAATAAATGTGCTTCCTTTGGAGGGCAAAGGATTTACAAAGATTCAATTCTTAAGGTATTTATTAATGACATGGGAAGTGACCTACGTTTTGGAACAAGCATCCTTCCTCTGGGTCAATGACTGAGGATTTACCGTATTTCCTCGATTGTAGACGCCTTCGATTGTAAGACGCACCATCGATTTGGCCCTTATAATAGACGAAAATTACTTTTTCACTTACCATGTTTCAGAAGAGGTCCCATGTCAGCGGAGAATGAAGCGGGCGGCGGCGGCAGGAGAGGTCCCACGTCTGCAGATGGTTTTAGATGGACAGCGGGTGGGAGTGTGGCGGCGGCGGCAGGACAGGTCCCAAGTCTGCAGGTGAATGAAGATAAGAAGACAGCGGGCGTGCGGTGGGTGCGGCGGCAGGAGATCATAATAGCAGGAGAGCTGAGCAGGAGCAGAGCGGCATAAGGGAACGGCTTGGGAGGTGCACAATGTAACCGGAAGTCAGACACCGGTCAACTTCCGGTGTTACAGTGTGCACATCCCAAGCCGTTCCCCTATGCCGCTCTGCTCCTGCTATTATGATCTATTAGCCGCCTCCGCCACCGCACGTCCGCAGTCTTCTTATCTTCATTCACCTGCAGACTTGGGACCTGTCCTACCGCCGCCACCACACTCCTGCCCGCTGTCCATCTAAAACCATCTGCAGACGTGGGACCTGTCCTGCTGCCACCGCCCGCTTCGTCCTCCGCTGGCATCCTGAAACATGTTAAGTGAAAAGAGGGGGTTAGTACTGTAGTTTTTTTAATACATCGATTCTAAGACGCACCCCGATTTCAGACATGTGAAAATCGAAAAAAAGGTGCGTCTTAGATTTGAGGAAATAGGGTAATCCTTGGAGTGCCTTGGGATCCTTTTTCTTATACTGAAAACGGCCGTTTTTTCCAAGAGCACCCGGTAACCTTGTTCTACGATAACTTCTTTCAGCGTGCGTGACAGATCCCTTTTTGTGTCGGTAAACTCGCTGAGAGGGGCACAGCTAATTCTGCTTTTTGTAAGGGGTTACTTCAGAATGTTTAAAAGTCAAAATCATTCCTTTCTGAGAATGACAAGTTGTTTGTGAGAAGTCCTAGCCATTTTGAAAGGCAGGTTGTCACACACTTCATTTTCTTAAAAGAGATGGACGCTAATAGAAAGCTCAACCGGCAAAACAAATCTTTCATGTCTACGTAAGTGTGCTTTTGTACCATTGTATACATAATTGTTTTCTTTTTCATGCTGGCATCAAACAGCAAAATGAAATTATTACCGAGCATTTGAAATGGGAAATTAATTAACACCTTCTCCAGTGCCCTGGTTTCCCGGAGTTCCAGTAATGAATTTATTTGTAACTATTACTTGTGTTAGACAAGTTTGGACAATACAATAATTCTGTGGTTTATTGAAAACGGCAAGATTGGAGGAGTGTGCCGTCGTATTTGGAACGGTAGCACGTGACTGCTTACATCTTAGGTGTCGTAGTGTATGAGAGAGAATGAAAATAAACATGCATCTCTGGCGTGATCAAGGTCATTTATACTGTATCTACAGCGTCTTAATTCCAGTGTTGTTGGGTGGAGACTCGCCCAGCAGTCAAAGGGTTAATAAACGATTGAACCCATAGCAAAATAATTCCGTTAAAATGACCACATGGTTTCTCAACAGTGGTGAGGGGAATTACGATATTAGGTTATAACGAAGATCCATGCGCTGGAAAATGACACGTTGTTTTGGTTGTACTGCGCACAGATGTTGTGCCATTAAATGTTGTGATAATTGTGTTCATTGCATCATAAACAGCTTCTGCACAGGTACAATTTGCTTCAGTTTAGCGAGTGATTATGTGAACGAGAAAAGGGTCTGCTATTTATATCAGAAAGGGGCAGTAAGTGTTTGGAATGCAGATTTGTGTGAGCTACTTAGGATTCCTATACCAAACCCCCCCCCCCCACTTCTTTTTTGAGTTCACAGTTGAAGAAATGTTTACTATTAGAAGTCAGGATATCATTGGGCACAATCCCATGTCCTGACAATATAGGTAAGGGGCTTTAACAAGTAATATGTGCAGTTTTCTGTATTAAAGAGCAGAACAGGCTCGATTGTGTTTTCATTATTATTTATTTTTTTATTACAGGATTGAAGCAGGGGATCTTTGGAGCAGAACTGTGGTCACTTCCACTCCGGGGATCCCCTGCTTCCAGAGATACTTACCTCCGTAAGGGGGTGCCGGTATCTTTGCAGTCAGAGAAACGGTGTGCCTAACATAATGGCGGCTTTAAATGTCCCGAGTCAGCGGGCCAATAGGAAGCCGTGACATCACGCGTGAAGCTTCCCATTGGCCAGTGTGACTGGAACATTTAGACTGCACATTGATTCTAGCACCCCTATGGAGGTAAGTATCTCTGGAAGCAAGGGGTCTCCGAAGTTGAAATGAAACATAATTCAGCTGGAAAGACCCCCGGCTTCCACATGCAGCTTTACGTTTTGCACTCTGGTATACCTGACACCTTTGAACTCTTTACTACTGCAATGGATTTGGTGCTCAGTCATCAATCATCACCCACTTTTATTTTGGATGGTGGGTTGCCAAGTATAATGGGCGATATTTACAGAGAGGTAGTAAGAACATTCACTCAGAGCTCTATAAGGTATTTTATGTGTGAGATACACACATTTTGTGTTCGGACCCTTGGTTATTTCAACAAGGATATTCCACATCATCATAGGACCTATTTTGTAGGTCAGGGGTGGGTAACACCAGTAGGGCCACCAACAGGTCATTTTTAAGGATGTCCCTGCTACAGCATAGGTGACTCAATCAGTGGTCTTAAAACTGGACCTGCCTTTGATCTAGGCCAGGGCTGCACCAACTTTTGAAGCTGCACCCCCCTGCCAGCTCCCTTCACTCCTCGCGCCCCCCTTACCTCCTAGGTCGGCGTCAAATGACACCCTGCGGGGTCATGTGACCTGACGTCATGTGACCCCATGGCATGATCCGACGCCATGATGATGGGCGTTAAATTACGCCGCTGGGTCACGTGACGCCACGTCACATGACCCTGCGGCATCATTTGACGCCACATTGCCATAGTGATGCGTCACACCAGCCTTCTGAACCTCGGTAAGTTCAGTTGCAGAGGCCTCACGCAATCCCCTGGCATTTCATTTCAATGCCCTGGGGAAGAGCGCGGGGCTTCTGGAGCCGCCTGCGCCACCCCCCAGAAAACCAGCAGCAGGGAACCCACTGCCGTGACCCACTCGATGCCGATCGACCTGACTACCACAATGCCCCAATAATAACCTGCTGTCACACACCGGCCGCGAAGTCACGGAGAGCAAAGTATAAACAACTCGCAGTCCTAGAATGTCCGTGTCCGTGTGGCAGCAAGTGCCAATCTCGGTCGATGCGTGCTGTAGCCGAGAGGGAATATGAGCAGGTAAGGACAAAAAGGCGGCGGACGGCAAAAAGCCAGTGACAATAGCTGGACCAACAGCCGTAATAAAAAAAAGTTTTATTGAAGTTGAAAAAGTCACATCGTTCCAGCAGTCATCGGACGCGTTTCATGCCGCAATGGTCAGAGGTGACTGCTGGAATGAGGTGACTTTTTCAACTTCAATAAAACTTTGTTTTTACAGCTATTGGTCCAGCTATTGACACCAGCTTTTTGCAGTGCGCCGCCTGTCCCCCCTTACCTGCTTAATATTCTAAACTGTATTATTATTATTTTTTTTTTTTTTTCTTTCCTTTTTCACCGATTAGTAAAAATGACCCGATGTTTATTATACCTTTCTACCACAAGTGCAGGAACGTCAGAAGACTGAGTCCATAAGCCATTACACTGGTAGACTAAACCTGTTCAAGTTGAATTATACTGTACATGTACAGTATGTGCACTTGCTTCCTACCTACTTTGCATTTCCAACATTGTATAGCATCAAACAATTCTATATTGTAACCAGAAAAACATCTGAATTGCCCAACTGCCTCATTACACACATACACCCCATGTTGGCTGGTAATGATTATAGAATAGAATATTAGATGCAGGATCTGGTGTGTGGCAGAATGTACAGACTCTCATGAGAACTAGAACATTCATAATAACAAGGGCACGGTCTACTGTATGTGCAGCCAAGCGAAACAGCAGTCTAGTTTCAATTAATATCTTTACAGCTACATTTGAAGTGCGTACAAACTAATAAAAGCCGTTTGAGCTGAGGGACAATGAGCATATGACTTGCAGTGATTGGCTTTTACAATAGGCATGATGGCAAAAGGATTGAAGAGTTTGAGATTCTTGCACGGTACTGTAACCTTTCATTTCATGTCCAGAAATAAAAGGAACAGGTGTAAAACAAGACGGTATATCCAGTATTCATATAGAAGGATATGTTTAGCTTCCTTATAAATCTGTAGCTAAGAAAATAAAGCTGTGTTGCATTGATTCGTTGATGTGTAGTTTAATTAAAAAGACCTGAATAATTAGAGATTAAAACAATACAATAATTTTTAAGAGATTCTTTGGTTACCTAATCTTCTGTACGGTAGCATGGTACAGTAACTGCTTGTGGGAGCCATGTTAAGGCCTTTTAATGCTACTCCTGTGTATCTGTATCACAGTCATCCATCTGAAAACTCTGGGTTTGTGGGTTCCAATTATTGGTCTTCTTGACCATCCCATTGACTGTATAACAGTGTTTCCCCCACCTGGTGGGAGATCTGGCCATTACTACATATGTGGTGCAAGATACCTGCTGGTAACAGGAGGGCTGAGTCGTCCGCCGATGGTAGTAGGGACACAGGACTAGGCTTCTGGCTTTCATACCCTACATATCTTTAGCAGTGCAGCACCTCCATCTGCCGTAGGCTCCAGGAACTGATCATCACCCACGGTAGAACCGATTACCTCTCCCCCCTTACCCTATTTCATACCTCTCCCCCCAGTAAGATTACAGCAGACACAGGAAGTTATAAAGACTTCCGGGTCAGACTGCTAGAGGGTGCTCTTCCCCTGCCGTGCTGATTCCACTACCGGCTTCTGTTTGCCGGGGCCCGGCACCACATACCATCTCCCCCGTCTGTCTCTACAGGGGGGGAGAGCAGGCCCCCCAAGAGTGCTGGCCCCTGGGCTTTGCCGGGCTATAGCTACGCCCCATGCCACATTGAGTTGGCCGGTTACTTTCAGCTGCGGATTTCCACGAATCATTCTCAAAAAGGCAAATCCGCCATTTTTTTCTCACTGAGAATCCATGTCTGAATCCAACAAACGGAATCCAATCCGATGTTTGATTTATGTTGAATCGGACTGGATATAAACACATTCCTTCGACCGGATTTACGTTAAATCCCACGTCAGATTTTTTTCAGATGAGCCCGTGGTGCTTTAATTTTCCGATTTGAAATAATCCACACTGGCTAAAGTCGCTGAAATCCGAACTCAGATTTCCACGGGTGGATCAGATTGTGTCGGAAAATCCGGGAAGTGGATTTGGACCAGTCCACATATCGCAACTCTATATATTATTATTCAATAGCACCTTCAAAATATTTTTTTCTTAATTTACGGTTGTCGTAATCCATACAATCAATTAATTACTACACATGTTGCCATCATACCATTCTAATTTGATATCACCGTTTCCCCCCCTTAATATCAGTCCATCTTGGTTGAGGACCGTTCCTCTCTTTGGGAATACATGGCGGGTGAGCAAGATCTGCGAGTCAGGTTTTCCATACATTTTTCTTTAGTTTAGATAAGGGACATTTAGCTGAAGAAGGCCTGCAGTCCAAATCATCGGCAGAAGGCCTGTCTTGGCTTTGGCATGATAATGTATAGGGTATGTATGTATATATAATATTGGTACTGTAAATGTACGGGAAACCTTTGTTTGACAAATGTGCAATAAGTGATTTGATAGCCTGCTTTGTGATGATTTTTGGTGTGTGTGTTCTGCTTTGCTATTGTATTGAATCCTGAAATCTGACAGATGTTATGTTCTCACTGGAACACCTCCAGCTAACTGTTGACCTTCAATTGCCTCAGATACACCAGTAGATTAGTAAACAGCCATAAAACACACACTTTGTTGTCTCGAATAAATCCACAGGGATAATAATCAACCTCGGATTATCTTTGTCCTTTGAGAACAAAAATAGGAATATCCAACAATTTATTGCCTATCAGACCACATTTTAAATCAGTGTGGAAATTTGAACTACAGGTTGGTTTCTATTAAACTCACCAACACAAAGCGACCCAATAATATATATAATTCGAGTCATAGTTCAAAGCTGTGGTAGGTGTATGCGCAGGGTCTCTGTAAGCCCCCCCAGAAAATCTCATGCCCCCCAGTTTGTGCACCGCTGTACTAGAATACCCCCCCTAGCCTCAATCTCCAGTAAACCTCTAGCAGACCCATTAATATTATAATGTGAGATCCCCTTTTTTTGGAGTACAGAGAAACTGTAATATTATCACTGTTGAAGTTCTGCATTGTGAAGGCAGCCCCCGAATGAGGTAAGAATACCCATAGAAATATCTACTGGTGTCACCTACTTGGCCACATAAATGCAAGTATTTAGCTACTGTAGAGTATCCCTACTAAAGATCTGAAACACTGTAATATATAGTGGACCAGAAAGAGGCCTTACAGAATCTATTAGACCCAAAAATCCCTTTTGGGGTTCAGGATACCGTCTGGTTGACTTTCCATGGGCGTCTTTATGTAAGAGCAAATTTAAAATATAAAAACATAGCGGATAGGAACTGCCCCCGAGGTTCCTGTGCAGGGATCTTGGAGACGATGGAACACCTCCTCCTGGAGTGCCCATACGCAGTGAAGATGTGGGAAGGCATGGCCACCTCATTACGGATGCCAGATTTAAAGGGTCAAAACTATTGTGATATAGTATATGGTGTGTTTAGGGATCACTTGCAGGGTTACAGCGGTAGCACAGTGGTGTTAATCAATGCATTTGTGAAATATAGGTTTTGGATCACCCACAGTCTTCTCTCCAAGAAAAGGTTCTTGTGCCTGTAACCTGTGCAGTTGAACAGTTTATAGAGCAGATAAAGAAAATAAAGCTGGGGGAGAGAGTCAGGTTGGATACAAAATCCTGGGAGAGAAGATGGGCGGGTGTTCAGATATAAGTGTGGAAATATTTTCTGTATACAGTGTAAATATTCTGAAAAAATTGCATATTTTAATTTAAGTTTGTTGCTTTTTGTATTGATATATTTGTAAATATGTTTTGTTTTTTTATAAATAAAAAAAATACCCTACTAAATTATTGCCGGGCTGTATGACTGCTTGTATTCACTGGGTGTCGGAGAAACTGCTGAAATACACAGTACATTCTGTACAGCACCATGAATTGGATTACCAACCTTGCATATCTTACTAATAATAAGCGATACACAGGAAGTTTCTTTTAATTACTGACCTATGTCAGAAGATTTCCAAAGAAGGTCTTCCCATTTTGGTACTGAGCTAAAAGCAAAAGGCCTTGATTGTTTTCATTTCAGATGTATATTGAACACATGACATGATTACTTGCTTATCCCACTCACTTCACCGAAATATTAAGAGAACTGTATCAGGGTGCAATGAGAACTAACCAAAGTGCTTATTGCTGGCAGAATGTTCTTTCTTGTTTAGCTTTGTGCTCACATGGTGATTACTAATAATTGATGCACAATGTACCACAATTTTTTTAAACCAGTTCAAAATATCT
The DNA here is from genome assembly GCA_036426205.1 of Ascaphus truei. NCBI lineage: Eukaryota > Metazoa > Chordata > Amphibia > Anura > Ascaphidae > Ascaphus > Ascaphus truei. Next base: position 14,746 of record WSYH01012955.1, read on the forward strand.
GATAATCGATGCAAAATTATAACACACAATAACAAACGCGTTTGTATCATTACTTTCACCATATATATCACCATTGCTTGTAATAAATTGAATAGAATGGGATTTCACTGGATTGTTTTGAGGGTGGAATAGGCTTCTATACATTGAGAACTTTTTACTCTTAATGCTAAGAATAAATGAGATTCATGAAAAGTAACAATATTTCAAATGAAATGAGGGTTTATAGATCTATTGTTGCTAGCAGAAGAAAGCTGCTATGAGAATGAAACTGCTACAAGATAAAGGACATTTTTCCTGGGAGATTTTAATTATATTTTACTGTAACATTAGAAATCAAAAGCATTTGATTGTTCTTTGAAAGTAGTCCAAAAGTAAAGGCCGTTAGATGACAATAAGAAGATTGTTGCACAGTTTCCAGTCTGGAGAATAGATAAAATGCTGTCCATTTTCTTAGCATTTATCTTGTAATTGGACTGCAAAAGTATTATAATGAGGGCTCCATTAGAAATGATGAACATTTTGTGAATTTTGTGGCTGAGTATAATGAAAACAGACCATGGTCTTTTTTAAAATTTTAATAATTGCTATGACAATTGTAGTGTTGTGAGTGGGGGTCATACTCGGCAACAGACATTGTAATCAAATGCATAGTTCTCGCTCATCCAAAACAAATCACTTCTTGAACAACAATAAAATGCTTCATGTATTTCCGAAACCATTTTTAGATGGTATATTCATTGTGATCTACTTTGGTCTTACTTGCCAAAATATATTGTAATTGTTTTGATAGGTCAATGTAGAATGATCTGAAAACAGAGAGGAATAATCAGTTGCAACACTGCTCATATTTTGCTTTAATATCTAATTAACAGACTGTTTGTTATTCTGCATTGAAGAGGGATTTGATGGTATTGCATTTGGATATATTTCAAGTGCAAATTCATCTTTGGATGAACTGCAGTCAGGGTTTTTGATTCCAAAGAAAACAATGTCTACGATGAACAAGTAGTTAAGTAAACGAATTTGGTCAAAAGCCAAATAGAATTGGAACTGATATTTGCATTTCAGGGTGTTTAAACTACTATAGACACACCAAAAACATGACAGTCTGGAAGTATGAACAAGCCTTTATAAGACCACTAACCTCACAAAAGTAATACTCGCTCTTGTTATTTTAATATAAAATAAATATGGGGTTTATGTATCAAGGCAGATGTGGTGCTATTCTGATGCAAATATTCTACACTATCTGTATCTTTGATACATATGCAGTTATTTTGCAGTAGCATGTCTCCACTTTTGGCTTCATACACACTGTATGCACTTATGTTTTTTAGTGTAGCATTTGCAGTGAGAAATTATTGATGCTCTCCCCTGCTAATGGTGTTAACCTATCTGATTTAATACTGACTAACCTTAAAACTCACATCACAGATACAGCATCCCAATAGCCTGCACTCATGGCTATTGTCCCACACTGTCCCTGATGAAGGTGCATCGCAACGAAACGTTGCATACCTTGGACCTGTGTAGTCATTAAATGAACCCTATGCATTAACTACATACCTATTGTTATTTTTGGTGTGCTTGGCTCTCTCTGGTTGCTATGCTGCTCCCGGACTAGGATTTTTTGCCTGTAGCACCCAGCTTTTTCAGCCTGTTTTTCCATTTAGCCCCCTTGATCTAGGGGCATCCCGTGCGTCTTTTTCCTGATCCCTCTTTTCACTTCATACTGTCCCGCACCCACAGTCGCTCCTACCACCCATGGTGGCCAAGCACTGCCATGTACTGCACTTATTCCCTCACCTGCTGTCTCTGTAAGTCTACCAACATACCACTTAGATTGTAAGCTCTTCGGGGCAGGGATTTCCTTTCCTATTGCCCAATTTTTATTGAATTATTATAATTCCTGTACTGTATTCTTAGGCCTCAATTATTCCAGAAACTGCAGAGCGATCCGGTGACGTCATCGTAGCGACGTAGCAGCGATTTGTAACACTACTGCAGGGAGACATGGCCAGATAATTTCTCTCTCTATTTCTCTCATATATATATTGCATCCGCAATCTATCATTACCTCTCCCCATTTGTTGCTCCACTCATTTGCTAAAGGGGAAGGGCAGTGGGAACAGCGCTATTGCAAAAAATACAAAAATTAGTGTCAATTTAAACAACTAATGCATATATGTAAACTCCTAAAATATTAAGGCCAAGGCTGCCAGGAAAAATAGGTGACACAAACCAAAAAATACACAATTAATAAAAATAAACCGGCGCCAAAATGAAATAGAATCTGACCAAATGTAGTCCAATTCAAACTCATCCCAACCCTTTGAATTGGTCAGATTCTATTTCATTTTGGCGCCGGTTTATTTCCACTCATTTGCTACCTATCGAGTGACAATTCCTCCCACATCTCACTGCCTCCTACATTTGCGCTATTGGACATTTTTTGGTCAAATTTCCCTTCTTTTTTATTTTCAAGAGTACTCTTGTTTTTTATTGTCATATATTGTGTTTATTGTGTTTGTTTTAATCTGTTCAGTCACATAGCCTTCCTTGCTTAATTAATACATTTTCCTGTTTTTTATTGCTAAACAGGATTGCGCCTTTTTTCTTTCTTCCATTTAAATAGGATAGGCATATCCTCATTAGGGCTGCATCCTGCTAGCTCATTTCACCTGGGTCAGTACATTTATTAGTCACCCATTTACTCACTTATAGTATTTCATTTGTTTTAGTCCTAGCCCTGATTTCTTTCTGATATATATATATCTACCCTTTGATAAAGTCGCCCGAGAGTGACGAAACGCGTCAGGGAGCGTCATCACGCATCGCGTCACGGACATTGCGTCATCACGTTGCGCATGAACAGGCCGGTTCGTGTGTGTAACAGTCACAGGCCACGCAGCTGAGAGATCTTCAGAGGACTCCATTTAATGCCGGTTCCCTTGCTCCACGCTTGATTTAACATCTTGATGACCAGAGATCGTTTGTATCCTGACAGCAACATCAAAAGACAAGTAAAGACAAGCAAGAGCCGGATGGTGGTGATTTATTCACGACACGCTTTTAACCTTTTTATCCTTGTGAGTGCGATTCCTTTCCCCCCCC
>WSYH01012956.1:0-17548 GCA_036426205.1 Ascaphus truei
CGTTAGGTCATACCTAAACCTGGCGTTAATCCCGTCCACTCCCTGAAATAGAGCTTTTGCAGGATATGTATGAGTATAACACCAAAGCTAGATACAATATGATGTAACTAACATGGTATGATTTCCCTCTACTTTTTCTCAACATGAGTTAATTGCCTATTTCAAGGTTTCGACAGGAGTAACACTAAGATATACTTAACTTCCATTTGCTGGAATACAACACAATATTATACAGGCGGGCCTCAGTAATGCGGCAGGTTCCGTTCTATGTTCCCGCTGTAAAGCGAAAATCGCCGAAAAGCGGAACCAGCAATTTTCGGCATCTGTGCATGCGCACACCGGCAATTTCCCCTTCTGCGCAACTTCTGCACCCCCCGTTCTGCGCATGCGCGACCTGGTCAGCCACCGCTCTGCACACGTGCAGACATGGCGTCCCCTTTACCAGTACTGCTGTATGAGCGGAACACCGTAAAGCGGGCCCTACTGTACTACAATAATGTGACATTAAGCCTATTTGAATGAGATGTCGTTCGGACGTGTTTCTGCATATAATAAGCTTTGAGAATATCATAATGCCCTTTCCTGCTTGGGGTAAAGTCACATTATGATCCCTTTGTTGATCTAGACTATTGTTACATGCTGCACTTTGGTGAATTACAACACTAAATGTAACCACCAAATAGAGTCCTCAAACACATTAGTCTCAGCAAATCATAAACGTTATTGCTACTTCACAACTGTGCTTAGAGAAAGTAGTTATCTATTGTGGTACCAAAATCAGGATCAAACAAGAGCACTTCATATGAGCAGAATAATACATATTTAATTTTAAGTGCCTTTAAATTGCCATCCTTTCTGTCCCAATGGATCTTCCTTGGGTTTGATGTGGAGGGGCAAACGTCTTATAACCACCACAGCTTGTTCCTCGGCATGCCATTACGGCATTGACATTATGTAACTATTATTCTGCTGATATGAGGCGTGTCTATTTAATCTTTGTTATTGGCAGTGCTTTGTACAGCGATTTACTGATATGAGCTTGGATCCCTAAAGCACCCCAATGAAGTTTTTACAATATATCTGTGCTTTGTGTTTTTTTTGTTTTAGGTATTCATTTCTAGGAGTGTGCATTAGGTTAACATTTTGAATGTTCTTTGAAATTTGTTAATCTTCTATAGTAATGATATTCATCTATGTCCCAGAGTCCTACTAAAATGAAAGGGCCAATATATGTTTTTACTACAAGAAAAATAAATTAGATAACATTTAACACACCCAAATACTGTATAACAAAAAATGGGAACTCCCATCAACTGATAATACAGTTCTTACACATACTGTATAGGTTAAATGAGTAGGAGTTTCACACAACAAAAGAGGACCATGATATTACATTGCTAATTAGGGGTTCTATGGAAACAATTAATTAATTTCCAGCGAAATCAAATAAATCAAATATTTACATTTAGCATGGTTAGATTAGTGGAAGAAAGGGAATCAGATTGGCAAATTGTTTTTAAAGGGTTGTTTTTTCGCCGGCTACATGGGATTGCACCTTTAAATCAGAACTACAGTTAACAATGCAAACACTCTGTGCTATTAACCACTGAACTTTCGATTATCCCTACTGTATCATCGAATATCCCAAAAAAACAGTCAGGTGGGCAAAAACTTCCTTTCATCCTCACATTTACCTGTATTTTTGACACTGCGCACATTATATCATAAATGTAAATATATCTGTTTGATGTTCTAATGACGTACTGCAATGTCTGGCTGTCATGTTCAAGAAACATCTGCAGATCATTGCTGTGTAGAGGTATAACAACGTTGGTTATTTACAACAACAGAAAACTTACTTTACTGCAGCACTTAGAAACAAATGTAGCTGTGGCATCAGCAGGTTGTCAGGAGCAGACAGGTAACGGTCAAACTGCACCTAATAATGAGAGAGCAGACTGATTGCAATGAACATGCTCTCACTCTGCCCTAAGGACATTGAACATTCATTTGTATGTATTGTATGTCTTTATTTATATAGCGCCATTAATGTACATAGTGCTTCACAGCAGTAATACACGTGACAATCATATAAATAACAAATAATACAAATAACACATAATGGGAAGAAGTTCTTCAGATATTAAAGTAACATTTAGGAAAAGGAGTCCCTGCCCCGAAGAGCTTACAATCTAGTTGATAAGTAGGAAGAACGTACATAGGCGTTCTGGTAAGTGCATCTGCAAGGGGCCACGGTCGATGTATGAGGTGTATAGTATCAGCCACGGAGCTATTCATATGCTTTGTTAAGGAGGTGGGTTTTAAGGTGGGTCTTAAGGTGGGTCTTAAAAGGTGGATAGAGAGGGTGCTAGTCGGGTATTGAGGGGAAGGGCATTCCAGAGGTGTGGGGCAGTCAGTGAGAAAGGTTTAAGGCAGGAGAGGGCTTTAGATACAAAGGGGGTAGAGAGAAGGCATCCTTGAGCAGAACGCAAGAGACGGGATGGTGCATAGCGAGAAATTAGGGCTGAGATGTAGGGAGGGGCAGAAAAGTGTAAAGCTTTAAAAGTAAGGAGGAGAATTGAGTGCGAGATAGGGATTTGATAGGAAGCCAGGAGAGTGATTTCAGCAGGGGAAACGCTGAGACAGATATACTGTAGGAAAGAGTAGAGGGATTCTGGCAGCAGCGTTTAGGATAGATTGTTGAGGAGACAGGTGAGAGGCAGGAAGGCCGGACAGCAGGAGGTTCAGTAAATCGAGACGGGAGAGAATGAGGGCATGAGTCAGAGTTTTAGCAGTCGTGCAACAGAGAAATTTTCCGGAGAAAAAAGCGACAGATTTTAGATATGTTGTGAATATGAGAAGAGTCGAGTGTGACCCATAGGCAGCGTGCTTGGGCTACTGGGTGAATGATAGTACTTCCAACAGTAATGTGGAAGGAGGTAGTAGGGCCAGGTTTGGGAGGAAGTATGATGAGCTCTGTTTTTGCCATGTTAAGTTTAAGTCGGTGGATGGCCATCCAGGATGATATCGCAGAGAGACATTCAGAAACTTTTGTCTGTGCAGCAGGTGTAAGGTCAGGGGTTGAAAAGTAAAGTGCATAGAGTAACATTTCCATGAGGCCACAGTAAATTGCAAACTTGAGCTAAGTAGAAGGAGTATTATCCTGATGAATTCTTTATTCTATGATCTACTAACACATTAAGATTGCATAGATGCAACTACATAAGCGAGAAGCTTCTTATAACACAGTTTCTCATTGTTTGCTGGTCATCTATATAATTATACTGTAAATACCTTAACTACCGGTCAATTCCTAGAATATAGATATGCAATTACAATTCACCTGCGCTATAAAATATAGTTGCAATATTCTGTAATTATAATGTAAACTACACAAAAAGCATTTAAAATATAAAGTGTAGTCAGATGGTTAACATTATGATACAAATGAAGACATTTCCCATTACGACCTTCAGCAAGATATTTCAAAACCCTAAGATTAGATTAAACCAATTAAACCTTGTGTAACAGATAAAAGTACACAAGCTGAAAGGAAAATAAAGAGTGTACCATTGCAGCCTTCAGTGAAACCGAATCCATGCTGGGTAAATTGGCTAATGGGCCCTGCGAAAGGAAGATAAAAATAAAAAGCTTTAGAACAATCATGTGTATGGTTTTTTTTTGGGAATACATCTCAATTGCTCTCTGTTAATTACGTATTGGATTGCCTTTTAATGCTCTAGTCCCACTTAGGAACACATCACATTTGCAAGAAGATGAAAGCTCTTGCGCATCAATTCTAATAATTCTGTTACTTTCAATGGCTAAAATCCGTTTAATACATTTTCGAGTTGGCCAAAAAGATTAACCCCTAAACTCTTATCTCTAGAAAAGGGGTGGGCAACTCCAGTCCTCAAGGGCCACCAACAGGCCACTGTGAGTGTATATAATATATGTATCTCCCTTCTGTGTGTGTGTTTATAATATATGTATCTCCCCTCTCTCTGTGAGTGTATATAATATATGTATCTCCGCTCTCTGTGTGTATATAATATATGTATCTCCCTTCTCTCTGTGTGTGTACATAATATATGTATCTCCCTTCTCTCTGTGTGTATATAATATATGTATCTCCCTTCTCTCTGTGAGTGTATATAATGTAGTGGTGTTCCCCTGAGCCTCCATTTGTTGTACTTAGCTGAGAGCACTGTAGGGACAAGCGGCAGGCCAGCTGGCCTTCAGGAAGGTGGGGGTTGAGCAGTCAGCGTACGGGTGTCACACAGGCTCTGCGGCGGACCGACAAGCACAGGGCACCGCCATGTTGCATCTGGCACATGCGCAGTATCATGCGCGACGGGAGACACTGAGGAAGTTCGCGCATGCGCAGTGAATAGCACGCGAAGGCTGGCCAATAGAATGGAGGCTCTGAGCTGGGACTACAATTCCCATGAGCCTCAGCAGGGACACGTGATGCCAGGGAGCGAATAGGAAGAGAGGATTGCTGGCAGGCAGGAAAGGGAAGCGTGGAGGAGAGACCACGCTAGCCAGTGCGCCCCGGGGAGGCAAGGGGAGAGGTGTGTGTTGCAGGGGGTCGGTGACCCACTGCATAGGCCAGAGATTCCCCTTAAGCCCCAGTGCAGGCCCTGAGTCACCACTAGATTGTGGTACTGCAGGGAACGCCACAGATAGGGACATCATACCCTTTATTGAGATCAGCAGACAGGAACACAGCGTCTTCATGTGCTGCAGTGAGAGTGGTGGTTTGGGATCAAGCTGCTGGACTCAAGTACAGACTCGTAGGAGACTAGGCTGGATCGACGGATCCTTTGTGAAGTTCAGTTACCGGCTGCTGGAGCAGTCGGAAGGTATTATACTAAGTGCACCAACACCGGTACCTGCAGGCGCTGATCCCGCCTTGGGGGAGGGTTCTTTGGGGACACTGAGGGTTGAGTGACCAAGGGACTGGTCCAGTACATTGGACACGATGTGGGGTACACGCGGTGGTGGGTAGAGACATTACTCCAGGGTGGAGGTGGCAAGGCCACAGGTGAATATTATTGTATTGCCGTTTCTGCTTGCATGGTGATTAGTTATATATGTATGTTCATGTTCTGCATTCACTTATAGTAAACCGTTATACTATATGGAATATTATTGTTATTCTTGTCCAGGGGAATCTTACTAATTGGGGATCCTGGGCAACTGGAGGCGCTGCCAAGTATATATTGTGGCCCCAGGCTGCCAGTTAGCGGAGGCCCAGATCTTGCTGAGCCGATAGGTATATACAGCATTCATAGTCTTTCTATGTCAGTAGGAAAGAGGGCTACATAATATATGTATCTCCCCTCTCTCTGTGTGTGTACATAATATATGTATCTCCCTTCTCTCTCTGTGTATATAATATATGTATCTCCTCTCTCTCTCTGTGTATAAAATGATGTCACCCTGCCTTGCACTCAGAGACCACAAGAGCCAATGAGAGCCAAGGCCCGCCCCGTAGTCAGGCAGTGAGAGCCAATGACAGCCAGGCCCGCCCGCAGTCAGCCAATGGGAGAGCTTGACAGCCAATGGGAGCGCGCACAAACCCACAGACAAACATATTTTTAGTTTTATATACCGTATTTCCTCGATTCTAGGACGCACTTTTTTTCCTATTTTCACATTGCTAAAATAGGTCTGCGTTCTAGAATCGATGTATTAAAAAAAAATCAGCTAGGGGGCGCTGGTGCAGATGCCGGGATATTCACAATGTACATGAAAAGCACATGGCTGCGATCACCCCCCCTCCCCTTCCCTTCCCATGAGGTGCACAGAGATCGGAAATGCCTGCCAGGGCACATCAACATTGCCCTGAATCCCCGTGTGAAATGCAGGATGTGCAGAGGTAGCTGTGTCTCTCTGTGTGTCTCTGGATGCGTTTCTGTATGTGTTTGTCTCTGTGTGTGTGTGTGTGTGTGTGTGTGTGTGTGTGTGTGTGTGTATGAAGACAGGGATATCCAAACTGATCTCTGCCTCCACTTCCGCCCATAGTGACGTCACTGCGGGTTTGTGATAGGTTGAGGCACACCGCTACACCACCAATGAGTATGATGAGTAGACGATGTAGCCCCAATCACAGAAGCTCCCGCAGGCATCCACAAATGGACGTGATGGTGTACAAAGTGCTAAAATGAAGCAAAACTGCTATAGTAAGACATATACTGCGAGCGAACTAATAATAAAGGCAAATTCATAAACGCTCACAGTGAGAATGAAGCACCTCCTCGCTGCAACTCCCACAAATACAAAGACAAAGACATACAGTATATAAAAAATGGACAACATATTTGGTCCACATCAACATTAGACGTCATAGTCACAACATATAACGTCTCCCTTAAAAAAATAAACACAAAACATTAAAAACAAAGTTATACAATCATAAGACATTTTGTATTAAGTCTTGTTTCAATTGCCTCCAAGGGGAGGAAGAATCAACTGTATTAATCCATTACATAAAGTGTATTCATTGACATCCATACATTTTAGGCTGAATTTCAATTGTAGTAATTAATAATCAATTTATGAAAATAGATATCAATCATATTTGTTACTATGACTCAAGGCAACTACGGTTGTTAGGAATGACAGATGCCACATACATTCTAAGTCATAGAGGTTCAACAATATGCCAAGACCTGATGCAACTGTAACAACAAGATTAGCACTGGAGATCCCATTCAGAAAACAGTATCATAATGATCTAGCACAATTATGTATTTAGGATTTCAAAAAGTGGCCCAAGTTCCATTCTATATTTAAACCGCAGGGGGCTCTGGTCTGGAGCATGAAGATCCAGTAGGCCTCCCTGCGGTCCAAAAGGTTGAGTAAATCCCCCCCCTCTTTCTCTCAGGTAGACTTTTTCAATTCCCTGTACTTTTAACCCCTTAATGCCACCTTTGGGGCAATTCGAAAAATGTTTAGAAACCGGGTGAGATATATCTCCTTTTTTAATTAGTCTGACATGTTCAAGTATCCTATTCTTAAGAGGTCTGATTGTCCTCCCTAAATAGTTAATTCCACAACCGCAGGTTAGGAGGTAAATAACATATTGTGTGTCACAGTTTACAAAGGATTTGATCGGCGCTCTCCCTCACCCCCCACCCGCTCACCCCTCACACAGGCCGCTCCCCGTCCCCGAGGGCGCTCCTCCGGCTGTCTCCGCCTCTCCCCGCGAAAGGCACACCACCTCCTCACCGGAGCGTTTCAGCCTCTCCGCCATGGTATATATATGCAAGCACTTTGTACTCCCATCATGCCCCTGACGAAGTGACTGACGTCACGAAACGCGTAGGGTGGTTTCTCTCTGGCTGAAACTTTGTACATCCTCCCCCGATAGCCCACTGTCCCCTTCAGACGTTTCCTTAGCTCTCAGAGCTCCATTTCTATCCCGGGCGCTCCCCCTGCCCTCGCACTGTGGTGTGACGTCACCGGCTTATCGCGCGACTCTTGGGTCTGCGTGAGTTGCTCCGGTGATTCCTCTGGCAGCGTGTGGTCCCGGCTCTCCCCTGCGGCACCCCTCACACACCTGAAAGTCTGCGTGTGTGGCAGCAGTGGCCGTCCCGGTGGCGTGGATCTTTGGAGGCTGTGCTACTACCATCTATTGCCTAGGCTCCGGTCTGAATAAAGGACAGCTGTGCTACGGGCTTATATCTTTCAGCCTTGCTGTAAGTAGGATTTCAATTTTACTCCTACCGGATGACATAGCTTTAATAGCGTCTCTAAGCCCAACATACATGTGTTTGTTGTTTTATTTATATATTTTTATTCACTTGCATTAAATTTGTAATTATTTCCTTGCCAATCTTTTCAGTTTTTATTTGTTTATGGTTTTGTTATTTAGTTGCACTATGATCTTTTTCTTTTTTGTTTTTGTCTTACTTGTTTGTTTGTCCTTCCATGAGACTTCAACGAAGATCCCTCCCAGGATTTCTTTCCATTTATATCGGACTTGATATTTGGTCAGGTTTTATTATTTCCTTTTGGAGGCGCCAGTATTTTGTTTTTATTGTCTGTATTGGTTTGTGTTAACGTTTTTGCCTAGACAGCCCCCACTTTAAGTTTAAAGTGTATCATATTTATGTCTGTCACAATTGTGTCACTATTTCTATATTTATAGCATTAGCGCTGTTTCCACTGCTCTTCCCTGTCAACCAGTTTATGTCACAACTTTAACTTCTCTCCTTCTGGTGAGTCACCCATTATGGTTGTCTCTTTATGGAGGTCTTACAGTGCAAAATCCAATAGATACTGGTATTTGTCTATTGAGGGCAATAGGTGCATTCCAATCAAGCATAATGGTAATGCTTAATGATGATTGATTACTGACTGACTTCACACAGGGACAATGAGGATAAAGTTCCTGATGGCACTTCAGGTCTACCACTGCTTTTTATGCATTGCTAAATGAGATATTATAAACCTTCTATATTTTATGTGAGAATACCTTAACTGTTGACATATACTGTATGTATGAGGGAATACCTTTAATGAGAGCTGCACACTACCGCATTGCCAATGATGCCTACCACTGACTGTTACATATGCATTGCTAAATGAGAAGCTATGAGATTTATGCAGGTATATATAAACCTCCTTCTCTCTCTGAAAATATATATGAACTAGTATATATACAGAAATATATATAACACATACAATAACAGCATAAAACTAGACTAAACAGAGCTGCTTACTACCATCAACAAACCACATTACCAATTTCTCATATGGCAATGATGCCTGGCTCTTTGCCACTCATGCACTCCTAAATAAGAAGTTGTAAGACTTAACTGGCCATTTTTCTGTTAATCCTATAATTGCCAAATAAGCCCCTCGAGCAAATAAGCCCCTCGAGGGAGAGCCTAGGACTCCTCTATGACACTACAGGAGATCCTTAGTCATTATAGTGGTCAGATTGTTTGTTGTGTTTTTTTCCCCAGGTGTATTTTGTATGGCCTACAGCAATTCCTTGAAGGAGCAAGGGCATAAAGGTGGGAAGGTGTTAGGAGGAGGAGTACAGTATAGAGTAAATGATGAGAGTTTGGCCACACCAGTAGATTTGAGGAAGGGTTTAACTCATCGAGGGTTTTAGTAATACATTATCTTGCAATGCTTACCTACTGTAGTCTATGAACTACTGTATACAGTATGTGACATGTAAATGGTGGGTAGTTAGGCTAGTGTTAGGGTATTAACCCTTAACTAGGCACAGCAGTTACTGTATGAAGACATGTTTTGTGAATGCCCATTGTGGCTCATAAAAAGTGAATATATTATATTATTAGTATTGTGTCTATTTGTAATAGTGTTTCCATTAGTATTTAATATTTATAATAATATTACTGTATGTCCGAGTTTGTATTTGCGTGATGATCACCGAGTCCTGGCAAGCTGAATTCTGCAATCCCCTGGATTTATTGAATATCAAGTGATTGAGAAATTAGAAGACAAATAGTAATTTACATGTTGATTATAAAATCAGTGAAGATACCCCACACACTTCTCCATGTGACAATCTCTGCTCCCCCCAACCTACTGTTAGTTATCATTCACAGGCTGTAACGTCCATTATTCTTCTGAGAGATCATATTTTTCCTCATTGTTTTTTCTCTATGCTCTGACTGAGGGGCTTAGTACTGCATCACATCTTCCAATCCACCATTAAACTGTACTGTATTTCTGCCTTTCCTATCATCCACCCACTGAATGGAGAAATATGGCAGCCATTTCCCTCTAAATGATTTCCAGTGATCTCCAATAAATAAATTGGTTACAGCAATATACCAAAAGATACAGGCTCTTTTTTTTTTCTTTCTACTCTGAAACAAATAAAGTTTCTCAATACACGGGAAAAGTTTAATGATGAAACTCTTCATCGAGATCTTGCAGATATAATGGATGCAGCTTCACCATCATTTTCACCCTTCATTAAACAATTAAAAGGGTTTTTCATTGTTCAAATTTACTCCAATTTATCTTACAGTGTTGCTTAAAATAGATAACATGTTGGTGGAAAACAAGTGAACATTAGTTTCAATCCTAACATTTGTTTCAATGGTGTGAAAAAATAAGACAAGGAATGCTAAACTGTACAGTACAGGCATACCCCACATTAACGTACGCAATGGGCCCAGAGCATGTATGTAAAGCGAAAATGTACTTAGAGTGAAGCACTACCTTTTTTCCACTTATTGATGCATGTGCTGTACTGCAATCGTTATTTACGTGCATAACTGATGTAATTAAGGCATTTGTAACGGGCTCTATAGTCTCCCCGCTTGCGCACAGCTTTGGTACAGGTAGGGAGCCGGTATTGCTGTTCAGGACTTGCTGACAGGCGCATGCGCGAGCTGCTGTTTGCCTATTGGGCGATATGCCCTTACGCGCGAGTGTACTTAAAGTGAGTGTCCTTAAACCGGGGTATGCTTGTATTGATTATTGGATCCATGTGAGCAGTTTGTGAATTTGGTAGTCTTTCTATGTTATAAAGAATTATAACACATCAAATAAGGACAGAATAGGCATTAAGATGCGGAGCAAATCAAGAAGACAAGTAGGAATTTTAAACAACATTTTCCCAGTCTTTATTGTAAAAATTGTAATGCAAGAATGATTTAATGGTTTAATTTCACCTAAATAATTATTCTGGCATCAGCACAGTGAATTAATTTTATCCCATTTAAAAGAAAATGCTTCAAGCCAGCACTTGAAGAACAGATTAGTGACAGAAGCATGAATGAATAAATCAACATCCATTTCCTTGTGATATACAAGTACACAGTGTCTAAGTTTTATAATATCTTAATTAACAATGCATTTTCTGATATACAGTAAGTGACATTTACTGGATATTGTTTGAGTAGCATTAATGCAGAAGCGGTTACAGACAGTCATTTAATACTGATTAATCAATATATATTTTGCATACAATATAGGAACATTATTGTAGGAAAAAGTGGATTCTAATATTTGCGATGCAAAAATACTGTAACAATTCCTCTTCCCCCCCATGACTAACCTTAAAAAGCCCAAGAAACTGTAATTATAAAAATATAAATGTTACATATAGTACTTAACAAATATTTCATACTGTATGTAAAAATAATGGTCATTTTGTTTCATTTAATTTGATAGTTTATTTCTTGCACGTTATTAGTTCTTACTTTGAGGCCTAGAAGGAGTTTCTAAACGACTCAACTCTACTTATATTGAAAACCGGCATTTCAGCATAATTCACAAGTTGTTTAAAAATAATTGCCATAGTCCACTATTGTCCCTTCACTTACTGTATGTACTACTGTAATACTGCACAACACCAAAACTCAGCTGTGAATAACCATAGCCGCATAATTGTATTCATATTATTATTTAGAATTTGACAGGACTTCTACATTCTTGCGATAGACACTTCCAAATATTACAGTCAAAATTATATTAGAGGACACCATCACTATTTCCAACATGACTTAATTCCCTCAAAATATTTTAATTCAATACTTGATTTAATTCCAGGGCATTGTGTGGTTTATGTAAAGTAGGTCCTGCAATTCTACTTTTTTTTTTTTTTTTTAAAGGACAGACTAAAGGCACATTCAAACAACATGTGTAATACATAAATATCACATACTAAATGATATATTACTAAATAGTGACAAACACATAAAAGAAATACATATGTTCAAACTTTCACATTTTTACATTGTCTTTCCCATTCTGTTGTTTGCTTTTTTTTCTCACTGGTCTGATTAGCAATCATCTTTATTATTTTCCTCTCAGAAATCACCTTCAATGTCCAAAGATGATAGAATATTGTTACATTTCTCAATCATAGGGTGCTGGGGCTCAAACTCAAACATTTTGAAACAGAACATCTCTACAGATGTACTGTACAGGTACATCTTGTAAATCTGTAGTATCCAACCTTTCAGCTACTTGTCTTCACAGTCACTGTTAAAACTTGTAATGCTGAATGAGAGGCATTAATGTCTCCAGCTACCCCACACACTTCTCCATGTGACAATCTCTGCTCCCCCACCCCCCCCCCCAAACCTCCCCCTTCTGCACTTTAAGTTTACCCTATCAAAATGTGTTTTTAGTTGTCATTCACGGGCTGTAACGTCCATTATTCTTCTGAGAGATCATATTTCTCCTCATTGCTTTTTCTCTGTGCTCTGACTGAGGGGCTTAGTACTGCATCACACCTTCCAATCCACCATTAAACTGTACTGTATTTCTGCCTTTCCTATCATCCACCCACTGACTGGAGAAAGATGGCAGCCATTTCCCTCTAAATGATTTCCAGTGATCTCCAATAAATAAACTGGTTACAGTAATATACCACAGGTACAGGCCCTTATTCTGTATGGTGTGATAAATGCAGATGCTGTGCTATCGCATGAAAAGCCCCATTAAATCCAATTTTTATGCGATAAAACGTCATCTGTACTTAGTACACCTTACAGAATAACGGCCACAGTGTCTTCGTAATTCCTCTGGAGATACGCTTACAGTTAGAAAATAAATAGGATTTGCGCCAGATTCAGATATTTTAATCTTTTTTATTCACTATATTGCATTATTATCTGGGGCATTTTCTTCACGTATCAAATGATCACAAATATAGTCATTTTTTATTACTAATATTTGAGGAGTGCATTTTAAACAGCAATTTACTATATCTTCACTCTTTTGATTTTCATTCTTGCTACAGACACAGAACTTGACCAGTCTTTTATACTATTGACCAAGCAGCTATTCTTGTGATTGCTGCAACAACCACGCCCAAATCACGCACTAATGCAAGCAAAGCAAAGTTGACACAAAGCACCTTCATACATATAAACCATAGACTCAAGGCCGCTCGCATCAAATTAATGTTATGCTTTCAATTGTGACCGTTGATATAGATCGCATGTCTGTGTTGCCCTCGTCTTGTGGTAAAACCTAATTTTAATAATTAATAGTATTCATATGTTGAATTATGAGTAAGCCGTGGCCTTTAGGACTTCGGCTGGGAGTCATCAAAGCGCAATCTGAGCTATGGCACCTGAATTTTCGCTATATATGACATTGCCTATACTGGCAGGTATTGACGATTCGGCTGTGATAGAGCAGATCGCACTATGATGACTCCTGGTTCTGGGTCCACTCTTACCCTCTTAAACACTGCTGTCTCCCCCAAACTCATATCACAAAAAAGGCACTTGACACACACATAGTATGAAGGGAAAAATACACGTTTTTTTCATTAAAAAAAACAATACTGAACACACAACATGGTGCCTGAATATAGTTCTACGCAACCAACACCAAAAACACAATGGGTAATATTAAAAAGTATTATTTTAGATTTGAGTGTGTTGATTGAATTAACATTACCCCCATGAATTAATTGTATTTTGCAAAGGGTATTTGTATCCTTGTTATTGTAACCTTCTTGCTACGACTGTAAATGCAACCAATAAGGAAGTGCTAGCTTCATAGATTCCCATTCACTTGCCCTGAAGCTTTGATTAGTGTACATTTTTGCCAAGTGAATCAGCTGTCTCCTCACCCCCCCTCCCCCTTCACCCTCCCCCCCCCCCACACCGCCCTGCGTGAGGGCTGGCATTTGCTCAGAGTGCTAAGCCTCTAAGTACAGTATGCTTGTACATGTGGCATCCTCTTTTATGCTTTTGTTTTTTGTATGGCGGCAACAATTACATATGGCAGAAGACATGGCTGAGTGAAAGACTTTAAAACGCATTATCTATTGGAACACTGGATTATACTGTATTTTGGAAAATATCTATATAGAAGTAGAAAGAGCACTCTTTGGATATAATTATGATTTTTTTTACTGCAATATATAATAAAATCTTTTAAAGGAAACCCATTACCTAGCGCACCCACAATCTCTGTTTTGTAATGTTTTGGGAAATGCCTATAATACGCACGAAAGAGAAATGAATGTCTTAGAGAAGTTGCTACCACTACTTTTTTAGTTTCTGTCCTAACAATATTACTCGCAATTGTTAATACATCTTCTTCACTTATTGTGGTTTCTCTAGGGAGACTGACATCTCAGCTGCCAACTGTGGCATTGGTCCACTCAGTAGCTACAGTGTATTCATGCTTCCTGAACTGGGAAACGTAGAGCAAGTACCCAGTGTGCAAGCACTAAAAATGGACAAACTCATTCTGCCAACCTTTCCTTTCCAGCCCTCTCCCTAACTCACAAGCCATGAATACACCCACCTTTACTTGAACTGCTCAAAGTGGTCTGCTGTTAGCACAGCAAGCAATACTAGATCCCCCAATTCTCTCCTATCCCTCTACAGTCATTGTTTTTCCATACCTGGGAACAATGTCCTTCTCTACATTGACACAGTTAACAACATACAGTAGTATAGAGTCTGCTTTAATTGCAATGTATGCTCATGTGAGTTGCCCTCTCTACTCACCATGGCACGTCATGCCATAGCCATGTTAACATCCATTACTGCTATTGCTAGTCACCCCCTAGGCCAGGTAATGATGTCTGCCTCATTTGACCAGTTGAAAAACGATCCTTATAGCTTCCAATATTTAGTCCGTCCAAACCCAACATGAACATGCCTTGCCACAGCTACACCATGTCTCTGCATATCCCACTCCTGCAGATCTCTCTAACATAGACACTTCTTCTCTAATGTATCCCCTTCCTGGAACTTTGGCCCAAAGTAATGTCCTTCCTTCCCTTATTGACCTGTGACTCTTTTTAATGAGTTTGTAGAAATAATACACTACTGAACTTACTGTACAACTTTTGTCAAATCAAATTCTATCCTTTAAAACTAAACAGAAGTGATACATATATTCAGAGCTCATAACTCATTAATATTACTAGAGGGCTATCATCAGCATGTTATTTAAACAGGAATGAATATTTTACAAAAGTCACAAGTTCAGAAGCAAAGCTAATTTTCAAGAATGGGGATATTACATTCATGAAACTTTAAGGAATGCACACTTGGGACATTTTTATTTAATGCATTAATAAAATGGGTAATCTTTTGATAGAAAAACTACACTTCAGAATAATTTTCAAAGATAAGCTATAATGTCTATATTTTTTATTAAATATTTAGCTTAATAGAATTGCGAAAGTACCTAATTGCCTGTACATCAAATAGAACAGGGTTGACTATAGTTAATTAAACACAAGACCCAATTTATATAAGTATAAAGGTGATGTAGCAGTAAAATCAGTAGTTACTGTGAAGCTATTGGGTTTTCAGTAATTTTATAATGACTGTACAATTCATTGCAAACACCAAAAGACTCAGCAGTTTCTAAGCATGGCCTACGTATTTCTTTTACTGGCCAATTTAAAGTGTCAAAACTTGATCTTTCGAAATGTATGATTCTGGAGCAAATACATAAATTGAACAAGTGCCAGAGCGCAAACAGGCACCAAATAATATAAATGATACAAATCATGTGCAACGCAATACCACTGTACTGTAAGAGTGTGCTCAACACAAATAGTGCTCTAAACAGTAAGTTAGGACCTACTCATATGAAGTGGGTAGGATTCAAACAGATAATGAATCCTTAACAAAAGGTTGGACACAGGATATGCAATCTTGATCATGATGTGAACATGAAAAGACAAAATACAAAAGAGAAGGGCATTTTGGGATACTGTATTAAATAAAAGACACAAGTCTGTACAGGTTACACTCCCAATTAGCCCAAAGGCAAGATGCAGATAAACCACAGTGTCTCACGTAAAGCTGAACACTCCAGTTGTCCTATCTGTGCTGTGGATGTACTAGTCCTCCATTTCAGAGTGTGATGTCACTTTCAGCCGTGACATCAGCGCAACACTCAGGTCTCAGCCTTTACCGCATCTCCACAGGCAGCAACCCCCAAACAGAGAATCACTAGAGGGCCTCTGCAGTCTCTTGGAATAGCCTACGGCTACGGCCCCAGTCACTGCGTGCATGCACGCTTCTGAGCGCCTGACAGCGCGTGCACCAGTTTCAGCCACTATCTGTGGTCTGGTACGCACGTCCAGAGAAGAGCAGGAGATTGCAACAGGGGGAAGGGGGGCCATGATGTCACACGGCTGGTTCGCCCTCATTGGCTGAACCGCCGCCATGACTTAGCCAGCACTCGTCCGCCGTGCCAAAAGACACATTTCTTGTTTTTTGGCAAAGGTGGTCGCACATCGCGCATTCTGCAGGCGTGCGCTGACAGTGACTGGGGCCAGCCCCTTGGAGGGCCATATCTTGTTTGCGCTACACACGCCGTAGGGGGGCAGTCGCGAGAAGTGGGGACGAGGCCATGTAAAGAGACCTCATCCAATTCAGGATCTAGGATCCGCAGGAACTATTACACACAGGACCTTATTATTAATTGTCACCTATCATTGAATTCCCAGTGCATTTTTGTGCTCATTTTTGCAAACACATAAATGCCTTATTAAGGCCACATTGTTATATTAAACAGGAATCAAAATCATATGCTTATGTCCATAGCCTCCTATTTTTACTATGTTTTCAATGCCGGCAAAAATGTTATCTACATAGGTTAATAGCTAAATCATATAATCAACTAACACCCCCTTGCTGTTTCGAGCAACACCATGTACTACTTACTAATCAATATATTTTTTAAAACTGAGACTTTAGCATCTTAAGGAGAAATAAAGAGACCAATTGGCACTCTGCACCATTAAAGAAAATAAAAACTACCGTATTTCCTCGATTCTAGGACGCACTTTTTTTCCTATTTTCACATTGCTAAAATAGGTCTGCGTTCTAGAATCGATGTATTAAAAAAAAATCAGCTAGGGGGCGCTGTTGCAGATGCCGGTTGGATGTGCATGAAAAGCACATGGCTGCGATCACCCCCCCCTCCCCTTCCCTTCCCATGAGGTGCACAGAGATCGGAAATGCCTGCCAGGGCACATCAACATTGCCCCGAATCCCTGTGTGAAATGCAGGAAGTGAAGAGGTAGCTGTGTCTCTCTGTGTGTCTCTGGATGTGTTTCTGTATGTGTTTGTCTCTGTGTGTGTATGTGTTTGTCACTCTGTGTGTGTCTCTGTCTGTGTGTGTCTCTGTCTGTGTGTGTCTCTGTCTGTGTGTGTCTCTGTATATCTCTGTCTGTCTGTGTGTCACTCTCTGTGTCTCTCTCTGTCTGTGTGTCACTCTCTGTGTCTCTCTATGTCCGAGTGTGTGTATGTGTCTCTGTGTGTGTGTCTGTGTCTGTCTCTGCTATCAAAAGCAAGAGAGGAGATTAAAAAGAACATGTTCTTTTTACTTTAAGGAAAGCAATGAGTACAGGAATAAAAAGGTACTTGGTAACATCATAAAAAGGGGCCACTAAATGTAAATAGCTAAAATCCCCCCCACACTGCCACTGCCCCTGCCGTATCTGTCTCTCTCTCTCTCTCTCTCTGGTCTGTATGTTCTCCTCCCCCCCCATTCTCTTTCCTCCCCCCCCCATTCTCTTTCCCCCCCCCCCATTCTCTTTCAATACAAT
>WSYH01012957.1:0-16401 GCA_036426205.1 Ascaphus truei
ACCTCCTCTGGGAGACTGCTCTATGCACCCACCACCCTTTTCTCCCATCTCCTCTGACCTCTTTGCTTTACCACTTCTTCCCCTCTCCCTCCTCTCCACATCTGTGCGCTGTGAGCAGCTGGGGGGAATCCATATTCCGGAAGCTTCCCAGGAATTTATATCGGGCGGTGTTAATAGGATTCCCACGTACTTTGCAGGCTGCTCCACTGCTGCCGCACGGGATCAGTTTGGTGGGGATAAAAGTTGTGCAAGAGTTAAATACCCTGCCTCTAATTCTCTGCATCCCAGATGTTTTGGGGCTGGTGGGGAGGGCAGGAGGGCTGGGGGGTTCATTATAAAGCAGCTATCAGAGATCTACCACAGCGCTGCTAAACTCCCATCCTTAAACCCATTCAAAAGTAACACTGAGCCTCTGAGCCACCTGTGCTGAAGCAGGGACTGATCAAGCCATCTGTGCTGAAGCAGGGACTGATCAAGCCATCTGTGCTTAAGCAGGGACTTATTGAGCCATCTGTGCTGAAGCAGGGACTTATTGAGCTGCCTGTGCTGAAGCAGGGACTGATTGAGCCAGCTTTGCTGAAGAGGGACTGATGGAGCTGCCTTTGCTGAAGAAGGGACTGATTGAGCCATCTGTGCTGAAGCAGGGACTGATTGAGCCATCTGTGCTGAAGAAGGGACTTATTGAAGCATGGACTGGTTGATCCAACTGTGATATCCTTAAAACCTGACTTTTTGGGGGCACTTGAAGGCTGGAGTTGAGCGCCCTGAGGTTAAGGTTTTATTGCAGCGGCCAAAGGTTTTTTGAGGGGGAGAAAGAGAGAATCAGAGCACTGTTAAAAATGTGAATTCTGTTCTTTCCTGTTGCAGCGCAGATTACAAATAATACAATGCGCGTTCTGTCACCCGGGACTTGTGTGGTGTTACTATTTCCTTGGGTGCGCCAGGCGGCCATATTAAAAGTGGGTAAAAGCCTACCGAGGCAAGACTGCAAGAACCGGAATGTTCTCAGGTGTCCAGGACTGGACCCGTCTCTCTGAGTATCTGGATATAATTGACAGGTGAGGCGGATACCGTGAAAAGAAAGAACCACTGCAGAAAGTATGAAACTAGAGGTGTGTGTGTGTGTATCCACAGAGTGACCGTGAGAGATCCACGGCGTGACAATGAGAGATCCACGGCGTGACAATGAGAGATCCACGGCGTGACAATAAGAGATCACAGTGTGACAATGAGGGATCCACGGCGTGACAATGAGAGATTCACAGTGTGACAATGAGAGATTCACAGTGTGACAATAAGAGATCACAGTGTGACAATAAGAGATCACAGTGTGCCTTGACCTGGGCTCTGGTCCCTGCTCGGCCCCCTGTCACCCCACCAACTCTCTGCTCTGCGGTCCCTGTGCTCTGCACCCGAGTGTCACCCACACCACTCGTCCTGTCCTGCACCCATTGAACCCACACCCCGTAGCTCTGTCCTGACTCGACCGGACCCTGCTCATCCAACCCCTGCTTTGACCCGTTCACCCACACCACTCTGCTGTCCTCCGT
Source organism: Ascaphus truei (assembly GCA_036426205.1). Classification (NCBI taxonomy): domain Eukaryota; kingdom Metazoa; phylum Chordata; class Amphibia; order Anura; family Ascaphidae; genus Ascaphus; species Ascaphus truei. The sequence continues at coordinate 1,551 of WSYH01012957.1, forward strand.
GTCAACCCATCGCTCTGTCCCGACCAGTGTCCACACACCACCTGCTCTGCGCCTGCACCCAGTGCCCACCACCTGCTCTGCCCCCAGGCCACACTCTGCTCTGTCCCTGCCTGCAACCAGTGTCACCCAACACCGAGAACTCTGCTCTGTCCGCCTGCTCTGCACCCAGTGTCCCCCCACCCTCGCTCGTCCCTGCCTGCACCCGAGTGTCACCCACACCCCACTGCTGCGCTTCGTCCTGCAACCCAGGTCCCACCACACCACTCTGCGTCCTCTGCTCGTTGCACCAGTGCCGATCCCACCGTTGTCCCTCTCTACAACCCAGGCGTACCGCACACCCTCTGCTACTGTCCCGCTCAGCATCCCAGTGTGTTCACCCCCCACCACTCTTGCGTCTGTCCTGACCCAGTGTACTGCACTCTCTTGCCGGTGCAACCAGGTCGGATTCACCCGCACCGATCTTCGCTTGTCTCTGACACGCTCGTTGTCACCTGGCTTCTTTCCCTGCTCTGCAACCCAGTTGTCACCCACAATCCACTCTGTCTAGGGCTGCTTGCACAAGTGTACACCACCTCTCTTCCCCCTGCAACCAGGCCGTCACCCACACCACTCGCTGTCCTCTGCCATGCTCCCAAAATGTCTGCTGCACCCAGTAGCCCAACCCGCTGTCGCAGGCCACCACCACCACTCTTGCTCTTCCCTGCACCCCAGTGCACCCCACAACTCTGCTCTGTCCCTGCACACATGTCCCACCACACCACCTCTATTCTTCCCTGCATCCTACAGTGCCAACCCACACCACTCTTCTTCTGTCCGCTGCTCGCCATTCCAAGTGGTCCCACCCACACCACTCTATCTCTGTCTTGTACACCTACCACCAGTTCCCCGACCAACTCTGTCCTCTCCCGCTCTGCACCAGCTGTTCGGACCCAACCCCCACTCTGCTTCTGTCCCGCTCTGCCACAGTGGGTCCAACCCACACCACTTCCGCTTCTGTCCCTGCTCTCACCCGTGTTCCACCCACACCACTCTCTCTGTCCCTGCACCCAGTGCCACCCACACCACTCTGCTCTGTCCCGCTGCACCCAGTGACACACCCACCAAACTCCTGCTCGTACTGCCTCTGCACCCTGTCACCCACGACCACTCTGCTCTGTCCCTGCACCCAGTGCTACCCACCCACCCACCTACTGCCTTTGGGTCCCTGCTCGCACCCAGTGTCACCCACACATCTCTGGCCTGTCCCCCGGTCTGCACGCCAGTGTCAACCCACCCCCTCTGCTCGTGTCCCTGCTTGTGCCGCCAAGTGTCCACCCACACCACTCTGCCTTCCCTGCCCTCTGCACCCAGTGTCACCACACCACTTCTACTCTGTCCCTGCGCCTCATCAGTGCACCACAGCACTCTGCTGCCAGACCCATCACCAGCACCCTTGCTCTGTCCCTGACCTTCATGTCCCCTTGTGACCCCACCCAACACGGGTGCGAAGCACATGGGTGCAAAGTGACGGTGGACTCCGGCTTGGAGAAGGTCGGCTCGGGTGCGGGAGAGCGAAGAGGCAAGCGACCCTCCGTGTGGTGGGATGGGGGTGGAGACGCCGCGGGGGGAGACCACTCGCTCTGTCCCTGCTAACCAGGGGGGAAATGGACTCCCTGCATCAACACTAGTGGCTCTAGGTAGAGTCTCCTAGGGGCCTGAATCCAAGAAGGCCCGTGGTACGGATAACCCTGAATCCACTATCGACGGCGAGGCCATGCTGGGGGACAAATGCACAGGTTGACGACGGAGGAGACCACTCTGAGGCTGTGTGTTAGACCCCCGTGTCGTTGACGCGAACTCCTCTGACTCTGTCCAACCGTTCACCCATCCACTCTCCTGTCCTCTCTGTCACCCGTCACCACACTAATCTGCTCAGTCTGTGCCCCGGTCACACAATCGCTCGCCCTGTCTGCAGTGTCACCACACGACTTGCTGGTGCCGGCCCCATGTCCCAACTTGCATCTGTTCCCTGTCCACCCTTCACCCCAGAGACTCCTCTGCCGATCAGCCCATGCCCCATCTGCTCTGTCCCAGCTTGCCAACTCTGCCACCCCAGACTGCTCTGCCACCAGGTACCCACACCACCTCTGCTCGTCCCCTGCTCTGCCCCAGTTCACCCTACACACACTCCTTGCCTGCACCGTGACACTCTGCTCCGCTCAACAGTGTCACCCCCAACTGCTTGTCGACCCCAGGCCACACCACTCTGCCTGTCCTGCACCCAGTGTCACCCACACCATCGCTCCGGCACCCCGCACCACACCAACTCTGTCTCTGTCCCTGCACCCAGTTGCTCACCCACACCACTCTGCTCTGTCCCTGCTCTAGCACGCCAGTGGTCACCCAACCACTCTGCTGCTCACGTGCCCCAAAATCTGCTTTCCCCCTTGCACCCAGTGTCACCCACTCTGTCTTCCTGTCCCTGCTATTCTCCATGCACCCGTGACACCTCCCCAGCACTCTGCTCTGTCCTATTGCATAGCACCAGGTGTTCCCCCACACTGGCTCGGTGCATGCGTGATACCAGCGGCTTTCCACCCCCCAGCCGCACTCTTGCTCGTGCCGCCCCCCCCAGTGTCAACCCAACACACTCTGCTCGTCCCTGCCGCACCATGTGTCACCCACACCCCACTTTCTGCTCCTGTCCCTGACAGCCCAGTGTCACCCACACCCTCTGCTTCTGTCCCTGCTCTGCAACCCAGTGCAACCCCACACACTCTGCTTCCTGCCTCGCACCCAGGTACACCCACACCACAGCTCTTCTGCCTGTTCCCTGGCTCTGCCCCCAGTGTCCACCCACACCACTTCTGGCTCTTTCCCTGTCCGGCACCACTGCCTACCCCCCACACTCTGCTTCTGTCCCTTGTCTGCCCCGATTTTCCCCCACCCCCCTAGCTGCTCTGTCCTCCCTTCGCGCCCGTTCTGCACGCCCCAGGCACCCCGGCGCTCTCTTCCCTCCGTGGTCACCAGACCGCTCTCTGCAGCCCAGTGTCCCACACCAACTCTGCTCTGTCCCTGCACCAGTTGTCACCCCAGCAACTCTGCTCTGTCCCGTGCACCCAGTGGTCACCACACCACTCTTGCTCTTGTCCACTGCCTTCCCCATGCTGCAATCAGGTCCCAACACCCACATCGCTGCTGGGTGCCCTGCTCACACCCAGTCAGGGTCGCCCACAGCACTCTGCTCTGTCACCCTGCAAGGCCCAGTGCTCACCCACCCATCGGCATGCTGGGTTCCTCTCTGGACCCCAGTGGCAACCAACACCACTACTGCTTGTCCCTGCACCCAGTTGTCCACCACACCCACTCTGCTCGTCCCTGCTTGCCCCCAGTGCCATACCCAGCACCACTCTGTTATCCCTGCACCCAGTGTCACCCACACCACTCTGCTCTTCCCCTCTTGCTCAGTTGTCACACCCCTAGCGGTCCCAACGTGTCACCCACACACTCCCTCTGTCCCGCTGCACCAGGCCCCACACCACTCTGCTTCGTGTCCCTTCTGACAGTGCTCACCACCACCACTCTGCTCTGTCCCTTCCTGCAACCAGTGGTCACCCACACCATCTCTGCTCTGTCCCTGCACCCAGTGTCACCCACACCACTCTGCTTCTTTGTCCCGTCTCCGCACCAGTGTCACCCACAACCACTAGTCTGTCCCCCACCCCATTGTCACCACACCACTCTGCTCTGTCCCTGCTCTGCCCCAGTGTACATCCACTGCTCTCACACCCAGTGTCAACCCTCTGCCTTGTCTTTTTCTGTCCCCGTGCCCCCACACTCTACTCCTGCGCATGTCACCCACACGCACTCTGCTGCTAGCTTCCGCTCTCACCCGGTCACCACGACACCACTCTTCTGCTCCCTGCCTGCACAAGGTGTCCACCCCCAACCACTCGTGGGCGAGTAAGGGAGGCATACTGCGGGAGGGCACTGGCAAGGGAGTGTCACGCCGAAGACGGATCGTGCTCTTGCGGGGGAGTGGACGAGACTGCGAGTTTGCCACACACCAAACCGCTGAGACAGTACAGATGCTTCTGCTTTCCTTGCTACCCTAGTTCACCTCGCCACACCACTATGCTCTGTCCCTTTGCAACCAAGTGTCCACCCACACCACTCTGACGTCCTAGTCACCCAAACCTGCTTCGTCAGCAACCATGTCCCCACAGCCACTCTGCTCTGTCTGCTACTGCACCCAGTGTCCCCACCACACACTCTGCTCTGTCCCTGCTCTGCACCCAGTGTTCAACCCACACCAACTCTGCTTCTGGGTCCTGGCTTACACCCCATGTTCACACCTACACCACTCTGCTCTGTCCTGCCTACCCAGATGTCACTCCACACCACTCTGCTCTGTCCCTGCCAGTACCATCACCACTATGTATGTCCTGCACCCAGTCCCCCACACACTCTCCTCTGCCCTCCCTGCCCCAAACTGTCCCGCACAGCCGTCACCCCCACTCTGCTCGTTCCCCTGCCCACCCGTGTCCACCCACACCACTCTCTGCCTCTGTCCTGCACCCGGTCCACCCACACCACTCGGCCTCTGCTCATGTCCCTGCCACCCCAGTGTCACCCACACCACGTGTGCTCTGTCCCTGCTCTGCACACGCAGTGTTCACCACACACCACTTGGCTCTACTGTCCCTGCACCCGTGGTCCCTTCACCCACACACTCTGCTCTTTCCCTGCTCTCAACCCAGTGCGACCCCACCACTGCTCTGTTCCCCTGCACAGTGTCACCCAACCCAACTCTGCTCTGTCCTGCCCACCCGTGTCACCCCACCACTCGCTCTGTCCTGCTCTGCACCCAGTGTCCACCCACACCACTCTGCTCTGTTCCCGCCCTGCCCACCGTGTCACCCCCACACCAACTCTGCTCTGGTCCATGCTCACCATTGCCGACCGCACACCACGCTCCTCTGTACCTGCTCCTGCACCCATTGGCCAAACCCAACCACTCTACTCGTTCCGCTTGCACCCAGTTTGTCACACCCCCACCACTGCTCTGTCCCTGCCTGCCCCAGTGGTCACCCACACCAGTTTGTCCACCCTGCTGGCCCCGCCTCTGCTTGTCCCTGCACCCAGTTCCCACCCCCACCCCTACTCTGCTCCTGCTACTGCACCCAGTCCAACCGCACCCACTCTGCACCCTTGGCTGTCCCTCGTTCCATCATTTCCCCCTGCACCAGCACACTCTGTATTCTGTCCCCCTGCACACCAGTGTCCCCACACCACTCTGCTTTTCTGTTCCCTGCTCTGCAAACCCAGTGTCACCCACACCACGCTGTTCTCACTGTCCCCCCTTGCTATTCCCTGCACCAGTGCCCACCACACACTACTGTACTCTGTCCCTTGAGCTCCTCGCAGCCCAGTGTCACCCCCACCCCACCACTCTGCCTGTCCCGTCTGCACCCAGTTGTCAACCACGACACCACTCGCTCTGTCTCTCTCACCCAGTGTCACCCCACCACTCTGCTCTGTCCCTGCACCCAGTGTCACCACACCAACTCTGCTCTGTCCTCTCGCACCATGTCACCCGACACCACTCTGCTCTGTCCCTGTGCTCTGCACCCTGTCCTAACCCACACCCTCTGCTCTGTCCCTGCCACCCAGTGTCACCCACCACCACTCTGCTCCTTTGTCCCTGCCGTGCCACCGCCACCTCTGTCTCCCCTCCCACTTGCTCTGTCCTCCACGTATCACCACACCACTCTGCCTCTGTCCCCTCGGCTCTGCACCCTTGTCACCCCCCGCAGCCACTCTGCTCTGTCCCTGCTCTGAACACCCAGTGGCACCCACAGCCCACTCTCGTCGTCCCTCACCCATGTCACCCACCAGCCACTCTGCTTTGCCCTGCACCCAGGTGCCACCCACACCACTCGCTCTTCCCTGCTCCTGCACCAGTGTCCCCCCCCACTCTGCTCTGGTCCTTATGCCCCCGGTCACCCACACCACTCTGCTCTGTCCCTGCCTGCACCCAGTGTCACCCACACCACCTCTGGTTGTCCCTGGCTCTGCACCCGTGTCCACCCACACACTCTGCTTCTGCCCGGATCACCCAGTTCACCCACACACTCTGCGCTGTCCTAACCGTGTCCCCCTTCACACCATTTCGTCCCGCCCCGTCACCCCACCACTCTGCTCTGTCCCTCTGCCACCTGTCGCCCTCACCCACAAAGGACCCCCCACTCTGTCTTCTGTCCCTGCTGCTTGCCACCCTATGTCCTCCACCCCCCTCTCTCCCTCACCCGTTCCCTCGAAATCGTCGCCGACTGTCTGACCGGTCACAACCCCTTCTTGCTCTTACCCCTGCACCGTTCACCCAGCATTCTCTCGCGACCCACACCCACCACTCGTGCCCTGCACTTCACCCTGCCCTGCGACCTACACCACTATGTTTTCCGCACCCATGTCACCCACACTATGCTTGTCCCTGCCAACCCAGTTGTCACCCACACCACTCGTCTTCCCTGCTCGGCACCCTGTGTCACCACACCCCCTCCTGCACCAGTCACCACTCACTCTCTTGTCCCCCTGCACCACGTGTCACCCACACCACTCTGCGTCTGTCCCTCGCTCTGAACCCATGTCACCCCAACCACTCTCTCTTGGGTCCCTGCACCCAGTGATCACCACACCCTATCGCTCTGTCCCTGGCTTCTGCCACCCAGTTCACCCACACCACTATGCTTTCTGTCACCCAGTCACCACCTTGCTGCTCTGCACCAGTGTTCCACCCACACCTTGCTCTGTCCCTGCCACCCAGTTGGTCACCCACACCACTCTGCTCTGTCCCCTCGCACCCATGCGGACCTACACCACTCTGTCTGTCCCCTGCTCTGCACCAGTGTCACCCACACCACTCTGCCTGTCCCTGCACCCAGTGCCACCCACACCACTCTGCTCTGTCCCTGCCCCAGTGTCACCCACACCAACTCTGCTCTTGTCACCTGCTCTGCCACCCAGTGTCCACCCACACCACTCTGCTCTGTCCCTGCCCCAGCCCCATGTCCCACCCACATGCACGCTGCTCTGTCCCCTGCACCCACTTGCTCACCCCACCCATCTGCTCCCCGACTCTGCTCTTCTCCCCTGCACCCACTTGTTCACACCCACACCACTCTTTCTGCCTGTCCCTGCAACCCAGTGTCACCCCACAACCACTCTGCTCTGTCCCTGCTCACACCAGTGTCACCCACACCACTCTGCTCTGTTGCCCTGCACCCAGTGTCACCCACACCACCTGCTCTGTCCCTGCACACCCAGTGTCACCCACACCACTCTGCTCTGTCCCTGCTTCTCACCCATGTCACCCCACACACTCTGCTCTGTCCCTGCACCCAGTGCACCACACCACTCTGCTCTGTCCCTGCACCCAGTGTCACCCACACCACTCTGCTCTGTCCCCGTGCACCCATGTCCCCCACACCACTCTGCTTCTGTCCATGCTCCTGCACCCAGTGTCACCCACACCCACCTGCTCTCTGTCCCGCTCTGCACCCAGTGTCACCCACCCACTCTGCTCTGTCTCCTGCACCCAGTGTCACCCCAACCACTCTATGCTCTGGTCCCCGGGCACCCCAGTGCCACCCACACCACTCTGCTCTGTCCCTGCACCCAGTGTCACCCACACCACTCTCTCGTCTGTCCTGCCACCCAGTGTCACCACAACCACTCTGCTGCTCTGTCCTGTCCTACCCAGTGGTCCACCCCACCGACTACTCTGCTCTGTCCCTAGCACCCCAGTGTCAACCCACAACCACTCTGCTCTTTCCCTTGCTCTGCCACCCGGTGTTACCCACCCCATGCCCGCACTCTTCTCTTGTACCGTCTCTGGACGCACCCATGTTCACCCCACCCCCTCTGCTACCTACCCAGTGGCCCATTCTCGCCATGCTCTCACAAAGTGTCACCACACACCACTAGCTGCTCGCCACCAGGTCACCCCCCACTCTGACTCTGTCCTGTTCACCCAGCACCCACCACTCGTGCTCTGTCCTCCCAGTGCACCACCATTGCCTGTCGCACCTAGTCCACCACACCACCCTCTTCTCTCCCTGCCAGTACCCCAAATCTGCTCTGCTCTCGCACACCATTGTCACCCACACCACCTGCTCTTCCTGCTCTGCCCATCACACTCGACTTGCAACCTCATTGCCCAGTGCCCACACCACTCTAGCTCTTTCCCTGACCACCCGCTTGTCCGACCCCATCCACCTTCTCACTCCGCATTTCCCCCCCACTGCAGGTCACACATGTCTCTGCTATTCCCTGCTCAGCCAACCAGTGTCACCTACACCACTCTGCTCGTCCCTCTCTGCACCCCAGTGTTCCGCCCACACCACTCTGCTCTGACTCCTTGCCACCCAGTGGTCCCAACACACCCTCTGTTCACCAGACACCCACTCTCACTCTGCTCTGTCCCTCTCTGCACCAGTGTCCACACCCACACCACTCTTCTTCCTGTCCATGCACCCATTTTCAACCAGCACACCATCTGTCTCTGTCCCTGCACCCAGTTTCACCACACGAAACCCTTGCCACCTGCTCTTGTCCGCACCCATGTCCGGCGCCCCACCGCCACTCTGCTCGTCCCTGCCAGCCCCAGTTCAACTCACCCACACCCTCATGCTCTGGTCCCTGCCTGCCCAGTGTCGCCCACAACCCTCTGACGTCGGGTCCCTTGCCTCTGCACAACCCAGTGTCACCGGCACAACAGCTCTGCTCTGTCCCCCTGCACCCGATTGTCACCCCACACCACTCTTGCCGCTGTCGCTCTGCAACCCAGTGCTCACCCCACACCGCACTCTGCTCTGTCCCTGACTCTGCCACCCAGATCCCGCCGCCCACTCCTATCTAACATGCTTCTGTCCCCACACGTTCCCCCATCACTCTCTCTGTCCCTGCCCCCGGGCACCCTAACCACTCTGCTCTCCCTTCGCATCCGTGTTCACCCACTGCGCTTTACCGCTAGCACCCACAGCCACATGCACCTGCTCCTGTCCCTGCCCCAGGTCCACCCACACCACTCGCGCTGTCCTGCACCCCGGTCACACCCACCAACTATGCTCGTCCCTGCACCCAGTGGCACCCACACCCAATCGCTCTTGCCTCTCAAGAATGTCCCACCCTCGGCGCCACTGCCCAGTTCCCCCTTGTCCCTTACCAGCACCACCACATCTGCTCTGTCCCGCATCACACCCAGTGTCACCCCACAGACAACTCTGCTCTGTCGCTGCTCGCAACCCATGTCACACCACACACCATCTGCTCTGTGCCCTGCACCCAGAGTGTCACCCACAACCACTCTCTGCTCTGTCCCTGCACCCAGTGTCACCCACACCACTCTGCTCTGCCCTGCACAGCCTGTCACCCACAACCACTCTCTGCTCTGTCCTCGGCTCACCCAGTTGTCACCCACCACCACTCTGCTCTGTCCATGCAACCCCTTGTCACCCACAGGCCACTGCTGCTCTGTCCCTGCTGCACCCCAGGTTGCCCAACCCCACCACTCTGACTCTGGCCCTGCTTGAACCAGTGTCACCCACACCATCTGCCTGTCCCCTCGGCACCCGTCGTACCACACCACTCTCTCTGTCTCACCGTGTCACCCAACACTTCTCCGGTCCCTGAACCAGGCCAACCACCTCTGCTCTGCTCTCTGCACCCAGTGTCACCTCACACCACTCTGCTCTGTCCCTGCTGCGGCACCCAGTGGTCCACCCACCACACCCTGCTCTGTCCCTCTATGCACCCAGTGTCACCACAAGCACTTCTGCTCTTTGTCCATTCTGCCCCATTCCACCCATCGTCGTCCACTTCTCAAGCAACACACCACTCTGCTCTGTCCCTGCTCTGCACCATCACCCACCCGCTCTGTCTGCCTCGCACACATGCCACCCCACTCGTCTGCTTGCCCGTGTCCCCACATCCTCGTCCGCACCAGCTGTCACCCACACCACTATCTCTGCCTTAACCTCATGTTCCACCTGCTCTGTCCCTGCTGCCCCCATGCCACACACACCCACTTCTGCTCGTCCTTCCTGCATCCCCGTGTCACCCAACCCACCCACTCTTCTCTTTCCCTGACCCAGGCTTGTCCCACACCCACTCCTGCTCTGTTCCCTGCCCCAGTGTCACTCCCACCAGGTTTCTCGGCCGTCCCGACGCGTGTACCGCACACCACTGCTGCTCTGTCCTCCCCATTCACTCTCCCCACCTGCTTTCCCTGCTCAGACAGTGTCCGCACAGCCACCTGCTCGTTCCTGCCCGGGAAAAACTCTGCTCTTTGCCCTCTACTCTCCCTGACAAATGCTGATCTGGCACGCCAACGTGTCACCCACAAGCATCTGCTCTCGTCCCTGCTCTGACACCAGTGTCACCCAAACACTCTGCCTGCCCCTTGCACCCAGTTGACACCCACACCCACTCTGATCTCGTCCCTGCACCCAGTGTCACCCACACCACTCTGCTCTGTCCCCTGCGACCCAGTGCTCACCACCACCACTCTGCTCTGTCCCTGCTACCCAGTGCCACCCACACCACTCTGCCTTCTGTCCCTGCACCAGTTCAAACCACGACCACTCTGCTCTGCCTCCAGTCACCCATCTTGCTCTGCCAGCCCTAGTGTCAACCTCACACTATCCCGTACCGACTGTCACCAGCCTGCTCTGTCCCCTGCTCTCACCCAAGTGTCCCACCCACACCACTTGCTCTGTTCCCCTCACCCAGTGTCACCCACTCCACCACTCTTCTCTGTCCCTGCTCGCTGCACCCAGTGTCCACCCACACCACTCTGCTCTGGTCCCTGCTCTGCACCCAGTGTCCACCAACACACCATCTGCTCTGTCCCTGCTCTGCCCCAGTGTCACCCCCACACCACTCTGCTCGGTCCCTGCTCTGCACCCAGTGTCACCCACACCGCCTCTGTCCCTGCACCAGTGTCCACACACACCACTCTGCTGCTCTGTCCTGCCCCAGTGCCACCCCACCACTCTGCTCTTTCCCTGCACCAGTTGCCACCCACCACCCCTGCTGCTGTCCCTGCTCCTGCACCCAGTCCACCCACACCACTCTGCTCTGTCCTGCTCTTCACCCAGTTGTCACCCACCCACTCTGCTCTGTTCCTGCACCCAGTGTCACCCACACCACTCTGCTCTGTCCCTTCTCTGCAACCCAGTTGTCACCCACACCCTCTGCTCTGTCCCTGCTCTGCACCCAGTGTCCCCCACACCACTCTGCTCTGTCCCCTGCCCCAGTGTCACCCACACCACTCTGCTCTGTCCCTGCCGGCACCCATTGTCACCCAGCACCACACTCTGTCTGTCCTGCTCTGCACCCAGTGGGTCACCCACACCACTCTGCCTCTGTCCCTGCACCCAGTGTCCCCACACCACTCTGCTCTGTCCTGCTCTGCACCCAGTGTCCAGCCCACACCACTCTGCTCTGCTCGTGCCTCTGCCCTGCCCCACCCAGTGTCACCCACACCAACTCTGCCTGGTCCCTGCACCCAAGTGTCACCCACAACCACTCTGCTCTGTCCCTGCCAGCCCATGTCGCCACCCACACACTCTGCTCTTCCCTGCCACACCAGTGTCACCCCCCCACAGCCCTCTCTGCCTCTGTCCCTGCTCTGCACCCCAGTGTCACCCACACCAACTCTGCTCTGTCCCTGCCCTGTCACCCATGTCACCACACCAACTCTGCTCTGTCCCTCCTGCACCCAGTGTCCCAACCCACACCACTACTCTGTCCCTGCTCTGCACCCAGTGTCCACCCCACCACTCTGCTCTGTCCCTGCTCTGCACCCAGTGTCACCCCACACCACTCTGCCTCTCCTGCTCGCACCAGTGTCAGCACACCCACACCACTCTGCTCTGTCCCGCTCTGCACCCAGTGCCACCACACCACTCTGCGTGTGCCTCGTGCCTGCACCCAGTGTCACCCCACCACTCGTCTCTTTCCCTGCTCTGCACCCAGTGTCACCCCACCACTCTGCTCTGTCCTGCACCGTTGCACCCAAGCTCGTCCCACCCCCACACCACTCTGCTCTGTCGTCTGCCCCCAGTTGTCACCCACACCACTCCTTCTCTGTCACCCTGTCTCTGCCACCAGTGTCACCCACACCACTCTGCTCTGTCCCCCTGCAACCCAGTGTCCACCCACACCCACTCCTGCTCTGTCCCTGCCCCCAGTGTCACCCAACCACTCTGCTCTGTTTCCCTTGCTCTGCCCCCAAGTGTCACCCACACCACTCTGCTCTGTCCCTGCTCTGCACCCAGTGTCACCCACACCACTCTGCTCTTCCCCTCTGCAACCCAGTGGTCACACCCACCAACCACTCTGCTCTGACTGCTCTGCGTCCCCTGCTCTGCACCAGTGTCACACCCACACACTCTGCTCTGTCCCGCTCTGCACCCAGTGTCACCCCCACCACTGTCTGCTCTGTCCCCTGCTCAGCACCCAGTCCACCCACACCACTCTGCTCTGTCCTGCTCTGCACACCAGTGTCACCCACACCACTCTGCCTCGTCCCTGGCTCTGCACCCAGTGTCACCCACACCACTCTGCTCTGTCCCTCTCTGCACCCAGTGTCACCCCCACACCACTTTTCTGTCCCTGCTCTGCCACCGCAGTTGGTCACCCACACCACTCTGTCTTCCCCTGTTCTCTGCACCAGTGTCCCCCCACAACCCCTTCTCTGTCCCTGCCCCCCGATTTTCCCCCGCCCCCTCCATGCTCCACACACTCTGCCTGTCCCTGACACCATCCCCCACTCTGCTCTGTCCCTGCTCTGCACCCAGTTTCACCCCACACCTGCTCTGTCCCTGCTCTGCCCACCAGTGTCCACCACACCACTCCTGCCTCTGGTCCCTGCACCCAGTGTCACCCACACCACTCTGCTCTGTCCCTGCTGCACCCAGTGTCACCCACACCACACTCTGCTCTGTCCCCTCTGCACCCAGGTCACACCCACCCACTCTGCTCTCTGTGCCCTGCACCCAGTGTCACCCACACCACCTCTGCTCTGTCCCTGCACCCATGTCCCACCCCACACCACTCTGCTCTGTCCCTGCTCTGCACCCAGTGTCACCCACCACCACTCTGCTCTGTCCCTGTCCTGCACCCAGTGCCACCCAACACCACTCTGCTCTGTCCCCGCACCCAGTGTCACCCACACCACTCTGCCTTCCGCTTGCACCCAGTGTCACCCACACCACACTGCTCTGTGCCCGCCTCGCACCCAGTGTCACCCACACCACTCTGGCTCTGTCCCTGCTTCTGCACCCAGTGTCCACACCACAACCACTACTGCTCTGTTCCTGCCTGCCATGTCACCCACACCACTCTGCTCTGTCCCCTGCTTGCCCCAGTGTCACCACCCCACTCTGCTCTGTCCCTGCTCTGCACCCAGTTCACCCACCACCACCTGCTCTGGTCCCTGCACCCAGTGTCCACCCACACCCACTCTGCTCGTCCTGCAACCCAGTGTCACCCACACCACCCTCTTGCTCTGTCCCTGCTCATCACCCAGTGTCCCCCCACCCACTCTCTCTGTTCCTGCCCACGCCCATGTCACCCACACCACTCTGCTCTGCCCTGCCCCCCGTGTCACCCACACCACTCTGCCTCTGTCCCTGCCACCCCAGTTTCACCCACACCACTCTGCTCTGTCCCCTGCACGCCAGCCACCCCACGTGCTCACCCCCACACCACTCTGTCTGTCCCTGCCGCACCAGTGTCACCCACACCCAGCTCTGCTCTGTCCCTGCCTGACCAGTGTCACCCCACACCTCTGCGCTGCCCTTGCTCTGCACCCCGTGTCACCCCACACCACCTGCTCTGTCCCCTATCACCCCAGTGTCACCCACACCACACTCTTCTTGCGGCCTGCTACACCCAGGCCACCCACACCACTCTGCTCTGTCCCGTCTCAGCCCCAGTGTCCACCCACACCACTCTGCTCTGTCCCTGCTACACCCAGTCGTCACCCACACAAACCCACTCTGCTTCTGTCCCTGCTCAGCACCCATTGCACCCACACCTGCTCTGTCCCCTGCACCCGTCACCCACACCACTCTGCTCTGTCCCTGCTCTGCACCCAGTGTCCACCCACACCACTCTGCTCTGTCCCTGACTCAACCCAGTGTCCACCCACACCACTGTGCTCTGTCCCTGCACCCAGTTTCCACCCACACAACACTCTGTCCTGTCTTCCCTGCTCTGCAACCCAGTTGTCACCCACACCACTCTGCTCTGTCCCTGCTCGAGCACCCAGTGTCACCCACACCACTCTGCTCTGTACCTCTGTCCCTGCACCCAGTGCCACCCACACCACTCTGCTCTTTCCCCTGCTCAGCCACCAGTGTCACCCACAACCACTCGCCTACTCGCGCTGTTCCCTGCACCCAGTGTCACCCCACCCCTCTGCTCTGACATCCACACTCTCCCTGTCCCTGCCCCCCAGTGCCACCACACACCACTGATGCCTGTCCCCGCTCGCTGCTCTTGCACCCGTGTCCACCCCACACCACTCTGCGTCCCTGTCCTCTCACCCAGTGTCCACCCACACCACTCTGCTCTGTCCCTGCTCGCAGCCCAGTGCACCCACACCACTCTGCTTCTGTCCTGCACCCAGTGTCACCCACACCACTCTGCTCTGTGTCCCTGCACCCAGTCCACACCCCACACCACCTCTGCTCTGTCCCCCCTGCTTCCTGCACCCAGGTGTCACCCACACCACTCTGTCCTGACGTCCACCTCTGTCTCCCTCTCGTGCACCCCAGTGTCACCCCAACCACGCTGCTCTTTC
>WSYH01012958.1:0-17854 GCA_036426205.1 Ascaphus truei
TTAGATAGATCTACACAATATATAGTTCTATTAATATGCAGCAATATGAACAATAATAGATATACTGTATTATATACTGTAGTTATATAAATATACCGAAATAACTATAAAATTAGATAGATCTACACAATATATAGTTCTATTAATATGCAGCAATATAAACAATAATAGATATACTGTTTTATATACTGTAGTTATATAAATATACCGAAATAACTATAAAATTAGATAGATCTCCACAATATATAGTTCTATTATTATGCAGCAATATAAACAATAATAGATATACTGTATTATATACTGTAGTTATATAAATATACAGAAATAACTATAAAATTAGATAGATCTACACAATATATAGTTCTATTAATATGCAGCAATATAAACAATAATAGATATACTGTATTATATAGTTATATAAATATACTTACGCGTCTGTTACCGTTGGTGTCCTCGTGCGTTGTTTGGTTTTTCCGTGTGCATGATAGCACACGGTGGTTGATGGCACAACGAGGCCAGAAGCAGCTAACCAGTGTTAGATATCTGCAATTTGTTGTCCGCTTGTGTACATCTCCTTAATTCTCATGCTGAGATCCTTTGAAATCTTTTTAACAGGCATTTCTGCAAGTAGAAAGAAATACAAACACAAGAATGTATATTCGATGTTTAGTCGATGTGTATTCAGTGTGCAGTGAATCCACAAAATGGATGGTGTATTTATATGTTAATGACTCACATTAGATTACGCCCACTTTTAACACCTGTACCTCGTCGCCATGCATAAAAGGTTACACACTTTGCATAGCCTCCCACTCGATGATCTGTATCTGAACTTGCCCTTGTCCAGATACTGCATTGTGCCATCTGCTTCCATGGATCAACCCCGATTCTACGGACGCAAGAAACTACACTCTTCTGCCGCGCCTGTCGTGCCGAAAAAGCGAAAGGCGGGAGCCATTTCCAAGCCAAGGCCAAAGCGACAGGCTAAGGCTAATAAAGAAAACCTTCTGCTGGCCCCAAAGAACAAGGGTTATAATACATGTAAGCCTTATTATGTCAAGAAGAAATTCGGTGATGCACACTCAAGGCAAAACAAATGGCAGCCAACCCATCAAACCCGCAGGCCACTTCCTTGATTACGCTTCGACGACTCTGCCACCGCTCTCCCGGAAATCTACAGCCTATCTTCTCCACTACTCGTCCACGACGCTGCCGCCGCTCTCTCGGAAACCCACAGTCCATCTTCTCCACTGCTCTTCGACGCCGCTGGTGTCCCTGAAATCCACGGGTCACTTTCTCCATTACGCTTAGATGACTCTGCCGCTTCTCGCCCGGAAATCCACAGATCGCTTTCTCCATCCCTCTTCGACGGCACTGCCGCTTCTCTCACGGAAATCCACAGGTCACCTCCTCCATCCTCCTTCGACGACGCTGCCGCTTCTCTCCATGGAACCCCCATCTCATCCTCCGTAGCACCCATCCACCCAGATATCCACAGCACGCCATGCACAAGAACCAGCTCGTTAGACCGCATGCTGAATGGGTTAGGTGTGGATATCTCCAGGAACTCTACTATGCTGGTAAAGATAGATCTGCTTTTAGAGACCATGCTAAATATGTATCAACGGATGCATAAGATGCACAATTCCTGTCCCTGAGGACTTTTGCTGGTGAAGTTGGATCCATTAGGTCCAGGGCACTCGCCTGATCCTCGGCCCCAAGGAAGTTCTCCACGAATCGGACCGCCAAAGTTAGGGTTTCAGCAGCATGGCGTTTTACCCACGAGTGTGCGGAAGGGGGTATTATCTGTAGGAATTGTTCCAAAACCACTTGTTCAAGAATTGCCTCCTTAGTGCGCTCCTTGGGTTGTATCCAGCGAGTACACAAGTCCAATATCTGCTGAGCGAGGACCCGGGGTCTTATCTTAGCGGTGTACTTCAGGTTCCGGAACTGCTGCAGGTAGGTCTCTGGGGTCAGACCTAAGCGATCCAGTATGGCGGCTTTTACTTGTCGGTAGCCCATTGCCTGATCTGCTGGGAGGCCCTGATATGAGGCCTGGGCTTCTCCTGGGCTTCTCCTAGGAGCGGGGCCAAAGCAGTTGCCCAGCGATCTGCAGCACAGCCCTGAGCTTCGGCAACCCTTTCAAATGTCAGTAGAAAAGCCTCTGGATCCTCATTCAGAGCCATTTTCCTCAGGAGAACCGAGGGTTTGTTTGCAGGTTTTGGACTGGCAGACCACTGGAATTGGGTCGGCACCTGGCCATCCGCTCATCCTGTGCTGCCTGCTGCTCCAATAGTCTTTCATCTCTCTCTGCTTGTAGTTGGGCCTGCTGGCACAGAAACTCTTTTAAAAATTCTTCCATTTTTCTCATTCTTGTGTGTGTGTGGCCCTTTTACTGCAGGAGCCTTTCAAAATCACAGCACTTCTAACACCATATGTTGCAGGGTACATGCAACCACACACGCGGGTTCTCTTGATAAGGCTTATTTATTGAGTCTTAAAACATACAGCACACAAAACCAAAATAGCTTCTCATCAGCAGACAAAAAGAAAATAGCTTCCTCTTCAGCAGACAAAACAAAATAGCTTCTTTTTAGCAGACAAGAAACAACATAGCTTCTCCTCAGCTTAGAAAACAAGGCAGCTTCTCTTTTGCATGCAGGACACAGACAGTTCATCACATATGTACTTTGCAACACAGACCTTATACACTGGCGACACACTTTATTCGAGCTCGGCTAGTCCCACGAATTCGGGTATACCCGGGTGTATTGAGGTTTGTGACTGTTTTCTGCCCGAGTGCATTGAGTTATTTTCCAGGCAGGGATTGAAGCATTTTATTCCCGCTGGCTGCAATACTGCACAGTATATATATATATACTGCATTACAATTCATGAATTTATGCCATCTGGTAGACACGCGAAGCATTGCAGCCTATTAAATCCTAATCATTATCATTTAACAGATCAGCCGCCCATCAGCCAGGCATGAACCCAGGCTGGGAAGGCAAATGCAACGGGGCTTGTCAGAGGTGAGGAGCGGCGCATTCCAGGTATCTGCCAGGTACATACTGGGTATTTGCTCGAATAAAGTGTGTCGCAGCAGTAGCAGTAATCTCTTCAGTAATTTCAGTTCTGTCTCCTGACCAGCTAGCCTCTCTGTGTGCACAGCCTGGGGGTTTTAAAATACCTTGATCATGCAGCTGGTGTCAGACTAATTAAGCAGCCCTTCCCAACTTAACCTCGTAACTGCTGCACTGCAAGCGTAAACATAGGTTTGCCAGGTATATGGCTGGTGACGTTCATTCACCCTGTCACAGTCACCATCTGTATTCACTGCTTCAGCGCAATTTTTTTTTTAAAGAAAACAACAAAGCCTAGCTCTTCTGGAGGGCTAACTCACATCTTGAACCCTGACTACTGCTGGAAGGCAAAGCCCCTTTTCAACAACCCTATTACACATTATTGTGATAGGCAAGTAAGGTTTACTTGCTTCAGTAATCTCTCTCTCTCTCTCCTCTTGGGATTGGGGAAAAAAGTCCATCTGTGGTTTTGTGGCTTTCTTCAGTGATGTGTAGATTTCCTGCCTGGATGTGTATCCCTTTAATTCTGGTCTCTGCTGCATGTGATTCTTTGCTTTGTTGCTCAGTCTGTTTACAGGAACTATGCAGGAAAAAGCACAAAAAAATTCACTTTAACTTCAAGGGTCACCTCTCGTCCCGCTTCTGACACCATATGTAAGAGACGTGTTCAGAGGTACGCAATGGAGACTGTTTTAAGGTGAAATTAAAATAAGGTTTTATTGCGCCTGTTGCTTTAAACACAGCAAACATGTAAATCAGCAAACAAAAACCCCTCCACTCTGGAGTATATATACACTTGTGATCCACTTCTCTTTAACTGCGTGGTTAGCCCAGCGATTCACCAGCCCAAATCATAGAGACATTTATCAATATACATAGACATAGATAATAGTCTTATACGAAAAGTCTTATCTGTTAGCTGGGCTGCTGTAGGGGAAGCTTCTCTGCTCTCTTGGATCCGCACCCTTGTGTGCTAAGGCAATGTCAGGCTCCAGGTTTAGAATCTTGTCCCTTTGTCTTGTTGTCAGCTTGCCGCTCAAGACATCTGTCCTTCCTTGGTTCAGCCCAGTTGTGGACTAAAGAATCTCCCTTCCTGTCTCAGAGGCAGGCTTTTTCTAACACCTGTAATCAGCCAGGTGGTGTTAGTTAATTGCCTACCAGCAGTTAACCACCACACTGCTGGATTAGAGGCACATTTGTGAACAGGGATAAGTCCCCTGTTACACGCCCCTTTTTGGTTTTAATAAAGATGCAGGCCTCTGGAAGGAGAATTTGCATTCAGGCAACAGGAACACCGATGCAGGCCTCTGCACAAGGAATATGCTGACAGGCAACAGGAACAATGAAGCTCTAGTGCTGGGGACTCCAGCGCTTCAGCACGGGAAACAGGAAAGGCTAAGGTAGAGGTGTTTGTGGCAAACACAGTTACATCCAAGGGGAACTTGGTTAATGCTCAGCCACTTCTTGGGGGGAAATGCTGACTCTAAGTAGCACAGCTAGCGAATAGGGGCAGGGCTGCACAGGAGGCATGCAGGCTGCAGTGATTGCAGGAATAGGGCGGGTCTGTCTAGAAACTGCAAAGCTCTGTAAGGAATGGGTTCCAGCCAAACCCAGGAGCGGATTCCTTACACTCCTGCAGCCAATCCTTGCCTCCGCGGAGGCCATGCCTCTACTCCTTTGCTACTGGTTCCTGTGTGCTATAATATCCTGCATTTCCCTTTCTGCTTTGCTGAGCATAACCTCTTGTAGTCTTGAGCTACTACATCCATTGTGCCCTGCTCCTTGTCCTGTGTTTTCTTGCAGTTAACCCTTCGTGTACCGACACGGCTTGTCTTTGGAATTCTCTCTGACTTTTGACCTCAGCTTACCCTTGTCTCTGCTGATCTCTACAACCCTTACCACAGCTATATGGACATCTACTATTCTGACCTCTCCAACCCCAGACCACGGCTAATGGACTTTGACTATTCTGAACTATACTCCAAGACCTCGGCAAGTATCGACTGACCCTCTATCTTCCGCTGCTGTGGGTGCATGGTTTTCTACTTCCCCACCTTAGTACCAGGGTCCTGTCATGCTCATGCGCAGCGCAAGCGTTACAGTATGCTCAGACCAACGAACATGGACCCCCTGAGGTGGGCCAAGCCCTGTCTTCGATTTCTGTGCATTTCCAATACATGGATAACCAGATTGATCCCCTTACGCAAAATCTGGCCACGGTTTCCCTTAACCAATCACAATCCAGAATTATTAGACATGCTATTTTGTCTGCTTCCTCCCCTGAAGCCTGTCTCTCTCTCTCTCGTCTCTCCTACCCTCTGAGTAAGGGGTGCTCTCATCTCTCGATCTCTACGATAGCCGCTCTCCCGGTTCGTCTCGGCACGTGTAACTCTCAGGGGGAATAGCGGCGGGGGCGAGCTCTCTTCGGGGGATGGCTCGCTCACTCTCCTCGAGTCAGGGTCTCGAAATCAGCCCTCTAAATCAGGTCTGCTTCTTCCGTTCGGATGGGTCTCTCTCTCCAGTGAGAGCGTCCCAATCAGGTCCTCTACAGTCCGTCGCGCGTCGGGATCTCGTCTGCTTCAGAGGGGCGGGGGGTCGTACGTGGGGGGACCTCAGGCGGTCTCATCGGAAGCGAAGGGCGGGGAGCCTGGGCGGGGGGGAGGGATGCTGCGTCTGCACGGGGGGAAATCGAAGAGAATCCGTGTGGGAAAAAAGGCTCCGGATTTACACTGTATCGGGGGGGGAGAAAATGGGCCTTGACAGAATCGGCATTTAGTGAGGGCCCTGTGCGGATCTCATCTGCGGGGATGGTGCGCCTGTGGGGTGGGAGGGTGAGAGAGGAGGAAAAGTGGGTAAAAGGGTAAGAGAAATAGCGGGGGGGAATGGAGGGAGGGGTACGGAAGGGCGTGGGTCAGGGGGCGGAGGGGGAGCGTAGGCTTAGGTGGGGGAGGGGGGCAGGGGGGGGAAATAGAAAGGTGGGAAGGTGGAGGGGAGGTAGTGATAGAGGAGTCGGGTAAAGAGAACGGGTCGGGGGGGACGGGGCGGTTCGGTTTGTTCTGTCGTGGTGGTGTGTTGGCGGGGGGTGGGCTTTTGGTGCACCCCCTCTCGTCTCCTCTCTCTCCCTCTCTCTCGTCTCTCTCTATCTCAGGCTCATCTCTCTCTCTCTCAGGAGAACTTAAAGAGAGGGTTCATTAGAGCTTCTTCCTCCCCAGCCGGGGCTGGCTTCTTTTCTGTTAAGAAGAAAGGTGGTTCACTCCGTCCATGCATAGACTATAGGGGCCTTAACAAAATAACCCTGAAGAATCGTTACCCTTTGCCACTTATCTCGGAATTGTTTGATCGTCTACAAGGTTCTCCCATTTTTTCTAAACTCGATCATTGTGGGGCCTACAATCTGGTATGCATTCGATAACGGGATGAATGAAAGATGGCCTTCAATACGAGAGACAGCCATTACGAATATTTGGTCATGCATTTCGGGCTCTGTAATGCCCCAGTTGTCTTTCAAGAATTCCTGAATGAAATTTTTCGAGATGTCCTCAACATTTTTGTAATTGTCTATCTAGACGATATTCTTATTTTTTCTAGATCTATATCCGAGCATATCCAACACACTAAGTTAGATCTCTCCCATCTGCGTGAAAATCATCTCTATGCCAAGATGGGGAAATGTCTTTTCCACCAAACATCCACTTCTTTCTTGCAATACATTATCTCTGATAAGGGTTTCTCGATGGATCCTGATAAGCTTAAAGCAGTGGTAGATTGGCCCCAACCCACTTCTCTTAAGGCGATTCAGCGGTTTCTTGGCTTCGCCAATAATTATTGTAAATTTATCCGTAATTTTTCGGCCACAGTGACTCCCATCACCGCCCTGACGAAGAAAGATGTGGACACGTCCTCCTGGTCTCCTGAGGCATGCCAGGTCTTTGAAACCCTTAAGAAAGCGTTTGTCCCTGCTCCTATCTTACGCCATGCAGACCCTAAACTTCGTTTCACGTTGGAAGTAGATGCCTCGGATATTGGAGCAGGAGCCGAACTCTCACAGAGACAGTCCCCTCAGAATAAGCTACACCTTTGCGGATTCTTCTCAAAAAAATTCTCCTCTGCAGAACAAAACTACGATGTTGGCGTCAGAGAACTCTTGGCCATCAAACATGCTCTGCAAGAGTGGAGACACCTCCTGTAGAGTACTGAAAACCCTATTTCAATTCTTACGGCCATAAACATTTATTATATATTGAAGGTGCCCGTCGCCTCTGCTCCCGTCAGACTTGCTGGGCATTTTTTTTTTCCAGATTCAACTATATAATTTCCTACATTCCTGGTGCTAAGAATCTTAAGGCTGACGCCTTATCCTGTCAATTCATCAGCGTAGACAAATCCGAAGACTTTTCTGAGAACATTCTTCCCGCCAAATATGTAGATTTTCAGATAAATCTTTTGATGTACTGGACAAGATCTTGGAGACGCAGATACGCATTCCTGAGGGTATGGAAGTGCCGGAGGGTATGCTGCACCTCAATTTCACCAGAAGATCCTTCAGTGGGGTCATTCCTCTAGGTCTGCCAGTCGCCCGGGTACAAAGAGGACTTCCGATTTGATCAGACGCACCTTTTTTTTTTTTAGTAGATGATGTTGAAAAAAGATGTGGGTCCATCAAGTTAAACCTATGCTAAATTTATACAACAGATACTTTATCCTATATCTATACTTACTTATTGATTCAGAGGAAGGCAAACAAAAAACCCCATTAAGGGGAAAAATAAATTCCTTCCTGACTCCAAGAATTGGCAATCGGATTAATCCCTGGATCAACATCCTTATCATGTATACTTATTTGGTATATCCCTGTATACCTTTCCCATCTAAAATGTTGTCCAACTTTTTTTTGAACAAAATCTGTTGTATCTGCCATCACAGTCTCCATGGGTAATGAATTCCACATTTTAACTGCCCTTACTGTAAAGAACCCTTTACTTTGTTGCTGGTGAAATTTCCTTTCCTCCAACCTTAAGGGATGGCCCCGAGCCCTATGTACTGCCCATGGGATGAAAAGTCCTTTTGAAAGCTCCTTGTACTGTCCCCGAATATATTTGTACAGTATAGAGTTATCATATCCCCTCTTAGATGCCTCTTTTCTAATGTAAATATATCTAATTTAGCTAGCCTCTCCTCATAAGTTAGAATGTCCATCCTCTTTATTAATTTGGTGGCTCTTCTCTGCACTCTCTCTAGTTCCATAATGTTTTTTCTTAGGATGGTGCCCAAAATTGTACTCCATATTCAAGGTGTGGTCTTACTAATGCTTTGTAAAGGGGCATAATTATGTTTACTTCCCTTCCATCCATTGCCCGTTTGATGCAAGATAAGATCTTGTTTGCCTTTGCAGCTACTGCATGACATTGGGCACTATTGCTAAGCCTGCTGTCTACTAGCACTCCTAAATCCTTCTCCATCAAGGATTCCCCCAATATATCTCCATTTAATTTGAAAGTCGCCTTTTAATTCTTCCATCCCAAATGCATAACCTTACATTTATCTGTATTAAACCTCATCTGCCATTTTCCTGCCCACGTTTCCAGTCTCTCCAAGTCCTTCTGGAGAGAAATTACATCCTGCTCTGATTCTATTACCTTACACAATTTAGTATCATCAGCAAAGATGGAGACTTTGCTCTCGATCCCAACCTCAAGGTCATTAATAAAGTTATGAAGCAGGGGTCCCAGTACTGATCCCTGAGGTACTCCACTCACGACTTTAGCCCAACCTGAAAAAGTTCCATTTATGACAACCCTCTGTTGTCTGTCCATTAACCAGTTTTCAATCCAGGTGAATAAATTATTACTGAGTCCAATTTTCTTTATTTTGTACACCAACCTCTTGTGTGAAATCATATCAAAAGCCTTTGCAAAATCTAAGTAGACCACATCAACGGCATTACCCTGGTCTAAATTTCTACTTACCTCCTCAAAGAAACAAATAAGGTTAGTTTGGCAAGATCTATCCATCATAAATCCATGCTGACTATTACTAATAATTTTGTTTTCCATTAGGTATTCCTGAATATTATCCCATATTAAACCTTCAAGTAGTTCCCCTACTATTGAAGTCAGGCTTACAGGTCTGTAATTTCCCAGTTGTGATCTAGCTCCCTTTTAAATATAGGCACCACATCTGCTTTACGCCAATCTTGTGGTTCTGAGCCTGTGGAAATGGAGTCCTTGAATATTAAATATAATGGTTTTGCTACTACTGAGCTTAACTCCTTGAAAACTCTTGGATGTATGCCGTCGGGGCCAGGTGCCTTATTTACTTTAATTTTTTCAAGTTGTTTATGAACTTCTTCCTCAGTTAACCACTTGTTCATTAATATGGAGGTTGTAGCTTCCTCCTGTGGCACTACTATTGAACTTGATTCTTCCCTGGTAAACACAGAAGCAAAGAATTTGTTTAATACCTCTGCTTTTTCCTTATCTCCAATAATCTGCCTACCCATCTCACACTGAAAGGGTTTGCCTTTGCAGCTACTGCATGACATTGGGCACTATTGCTAAGCCTGCTGTCTACAAGCACTCCTAAATCTTTCTCCATCAAGTATTCCCCCAATATATCTCCATTTAATTTGTAAGTCGCCTTTTTATTCTTGCATCCCAAAATGCATAACGGTACTGATACCTCTATATATATATATTGCGCGCGCACACACACATATAACGTTTTATCCAACTTTTTCATTTATCATTTGTAGAGAAAATGAACAATTTCGCCAGAAGTGCTATTTTTCAAAATGTAACATCTCTACTAATTAGTGTAAAATGATACTTCATATAAAGCAGGTTATGGGACCAGTATAAAATGACCTTCATGTTTCTTATCACATCCCAGTATATGGATACTTTCTATTATCACAAGCTGCTAACATGCTCTATAGTTTCCCCCCTTGCGCACAGCTTCGATTAATGGTTAGGGATTTGACAAGGATTGACGTTTATTGAATGTGTTACAGGGCACAGAGTTAAGCTTGCTTGTTTTCCTATTTATCGATATTGATCTTGCTACTCGCGAGTTACTTTTTAAAGTGAGTTGTTTTATCCTTAAAACCGGTTGTATGCCTGGATATCATAGCAGTTTATGGGACCCAGTATAAATTATATGATCTCTTTTCATTGGTTCTTTATTCACATCCCAGGTATATGGATACTTCATTTATTCATATTCAAGCTTTTGATAACTTTATTGTGACAGGGTCTCAGAGTCTGAGCCCAGATTATGTGACTACAGACTACATCTCATTCGAACATTTCTTAATAAAATTTAAGGTGGTGATTTCTGACATGACCTGCCATCGGGGTTACTTAGCGCAACCACTATTGGTTTTTTTTTTTTTCTTTCTATACTGTATTAGTCTTACCCATTTCTGCCTACAACAAGTGACGGTTTTCGGTGGATTCTGCAAGGAGTTCAACCCTCATGTGCACATCATCTGTGACTTGGTTTGACGGATCATTTGCTTGCCAGCATTGATGGTATTGGTTTTTAAATAGATTTTTATATGTATTTTAGTTGAATATTTGTAGGTATGTTGTTAATAGTATTTATTTAGGTTTATATTTTAGAGTTATATTGCTATAGTTTAAGAAGTTATGTGATTATGAGTTTATTAAGTTATGATTTCTAGTTTATACTAAATTTGATATTTTTAGGTGTAATTAATGTTAGATTTTCTAGTTTAATAAATTATATTTCTTAGTTTAATAAGTTATATTTCTTAGTTTAATAAATTATATTTCTTAGTTTAATAAGATATATTTGTTAGTTTAATAAGTTATATTTCTTAGTTTAATAAATTATATTTCTTAGTTTAATAAATTATATTTCTTAGTTTAATAAGTTATATTTCTTAGTTTAATAAGTTATATTTGTTAGTTAATAGATTATATTTGTTAGCACAGTAGATTATATTTACTAGTATTTAAGTCTCCCCCTCAGTGCCCCATTAGGACCCGTGCGCATATTTCACATCTTTTTGGAGTCGCTTATTTTTTAGACCCTCGGAGCAGAAACCTAAAGGGGTCAGTTAAGAAAGTTCGGATCAAGAGGAGCCGCACAGTTTAAAGACAGAACATTTCCAAGGGAGATGGAGACAATTTGGGTAAGATCTGATTAAAGGACAACCTTTGGGGAAGGAAAGGGTGACGGGGGAGTGTAAGAGGGGGGTGAGAGAGCAAGGTGGTGTGTCAGATTGGGGCAGAGCAAGAGAACGCAAAAATGATGGGGATTTGCTGCACACCAAAAAAAAACAATTAGTGATACTTTTACCGGTGCCCCTTAGTCTCAGGGAACACCGGCATTTCGTCCAATGTATACAATATGATTGATGGAAAAGGGCACACGGATTTGAATAAAAAAAGATAATTTATTGTACCACAGACTACAATGTTTCGGCTGCTGGCCTTTCTTTACTGGCTTTAGTGGGTTTAGCCACTTTACCTGAGAAAGGCCAGCAGGCCGAAATGTTGTAGTCTATGACAGTGCAAGAGAAAACAGGTTGGGGGGGTGGGTTCTCGCAAGGTCGCCGACCCATGGGTGAGTGTCCCCGGTGGCAACTAGTCCTGGACCCCGGGAAAGCTGTCTGTGGCCCATACAAGCTGAGTAACATGTAGAAAGGACACGTATGTTCAGAATGAGTTAGCATGGTATTTTGAGAGGCATCATAGCAGGCCAGTGCAAGTCAGTGCAGAGCACTGCAAGGTCAGTCAATATGAGGAAGGGTCCGATGGAGGAGTTGGAGGGTCCCAGAATATCTCTTAAAGCAGGGGTGCGCAAATCGAGGGGCGCGACATTTTCTTGGGAGGAGGGGCTCGGCGCTTACAGTGGCCCCTCGCTCTTCCCCACAGCATTTAAATTAAATGCCTGAGATCGCGCGCAAGGCCTCTGTAAGTTGCCTTTCCTTGTCTCCGGCGGCTTCTGGCGACACATGATGTGGCATTGCCATAGCAACGTGATATCACATGACGTCGTTACATCAGAACGTCGGAGACAAGGTGGGGAGGGTGGAGGGGGGAGCAGGGGGAAAAGGTTGCGCAACCCTGTCTTAAAGCATTGTCTTGCATACAGATCAGAGGCCAAGAATGGATATGGATATCCGATGTGAAGCCGGAAATAAGACAGAAAAGACCGTTTCGGGGGAAGAAGGTGAGTGATGAAATAGCCGTCACTGTGTACAGTAACTCTTCCAATTACCTGCAACTTCATGCAGAGAAATAGCAACGCTTGTTTTTAACGTGTTAAGCGCCAAGGGGGAATTCAACTGCTGAGAGGTTAAGGGAGTTACTCACCAAACTCAGCGACGTTTCTGTGTCTCTGTGATAACTCCCCCAGGACATGCCTGAAAACCAGAGGTAACTCAATGTATTTTTGATAAATAGAAACATGACCTTCTGGGGAAAGGTATATAATGGGTACTGGGCCTGGTGAGGTGGGTATAACGGGTACTGGGCCTGGTGAGGTGGGTATAATGGGTACTGGGCCTGGGGAGGGTCGTATAACAGGGTACTGGGCCTTGGGAGGGTTGTATAACTGGGTACTGGGCCTGGGGAGGGGCGTATAACAGGGTACTGGGCCTTGGGAGGGTTGTATAACTGGGTACTGGGCCTGGGGAGGTGGGTATAACGGGTATTTGCCCTGTGGAGGGCGGTATAACGTGGTATTGGGGATGGGGTATAAGTGGCACAGGAGCTCCTGCGATACAGAGTATCACTGTCCCTGGTTGCAAACACTTCATGTCTCCTGCAGATCAGGACACGCACGAAGGTGGTGCCCTTTGTGCCACCAGACGACGAGGCGGACGACGAGGCATATGACAAAGCGGGCGTCAAGTGGAACAATGAGGTGGGCTACAAGGCGGCCGATGAGGCAGACGTGGTGTACGATGACCACGGAGCATACGACAGGTGTGGCCGGATCTGCTGCTTCACCTTTTTTAGGCGGAGGAGAAGACCCCGGGAGCAGGTAGGAGAATACGAGAGGTGCGGACAGATCTGCTGCTTCACCTTTTTTAGGCGGAGAAGAACCGGGGAGCAGGTAGCAGAGGAGCCAGGGCGTAGATCCAGGGGTATTCTAGGGGCCCTGAGAAGTTGGTTTGACCGCAGGAGAGGCAGATAAGATCAGGAAGGCTGTGGGAGGGGCAGGTACTAGAGGGAGATGGGGATATTGGGCGTGAGAGGGTGAGAGAGAACAAGGAGCAGGGCCGGAGCATGGGTTTCATGCGCCCGAGGCAAAACTCAAAATTTGTGCCCCAGTTGTATAAAAAATAATAAGATAAATAAAATAATAAAATAAACAGTGGCGTAGCTATCGGGGCTGCAGGGGGTGCGTTATATTTCTTAGTTTAATAAGTTATATTTCTTAGTTTAATAAATTATATTTCTTAGTTTAATAAGTTATATTTCTTAGTTTAATAAATTATATTTCTTAGTTTAATAAGTTATATTTCTTAGTTTAATAAGTTATATTTCTTAGTTTAATAAATATTATTTCTCAGTTTAATAAGTTATATTTGTTAGTTTAATAAGTTATATTTGTTAGTTTAATAAATTATATTTCTTAGTTTAATAAGTTATATTTGTTAGTTAATAGATTATATTTGTTAGCACAGTAGATTATATTTACTAGTATTTAAGTCTCCCCCTCAGTGCCCCATTAGGACCCGTGCGCATTTTTCACATCTTTTCGGAGTTGCTTATTTTTTAGACCCTCGGAGCCGAAACCTAAAGGGGTCAGCTAAGAAAGTTCGGATCAAGAGGAACCGCACAGCTTAAAGACAGAACATTTCCAAGGGAGATGGAGACAATTTGGGTAAGATCTGATTAAAGGACAACCTTTGGGGAAGGAAAGGGTGACGGGGGAGTCTAAGAGGGGGGTGAGAGAGCAAGGTGGTGTGTCAGATTGGGGCCGAGCAAGAGAACGCAAAAATGATGGGGATTTGCTGCACACCAAAAAAAAACAATAAGTAGTGATACTTTTACCGGTGCCCCTTCGTCTCAGGGAAGACCGGCATTTCGTCCAATGGATACAATAAGATTGATGGGAAAGGGCACACGGATTTGAAAAAAAAAAAGATAATTTATTGTGCCACAGACTACAATGTTTCGGCTGCTGGCCTTTCTTTGCTGGATTTAGTGGGTTTAGCCACTTTACCTGAGAAAGGCCAGCAGGCCGAAATGTTGTTGTCTATGGCAGTGCAAGAGAAAACAAGTTGGGGGGGTGGGTTCTCGCAAGGTCGCCGACCCATGGGTGAGTGTCCCAGGTGGAAACTAGTCCTGGACCCCGGGAAAGCTGTCTGTGGCCCATACAAGCTGAGTAACATGTAGAAAGGACACATGTATGTTCAAAATGAGTTAGCATGGTATTTTGAGAGGCACCATAGCAGGTCAGTGCAAGTCAGTGCAGAGCACTGCAAGGTCAGTCAATATGAGGAAGGGTCCGATGGAGGAGTTGGAGGGTCCCAGAATATCTCTTAAAGCAGGGGTGCGCAAATCGAGGGGCACGACATTTTCTTGGGAGGAGGGGCTCGGCGCTTACAGAGGCCCCTCGCTCTTCCCCACAGCATTTAAATTAAATGCCGGAGATCGCGCGCAAGGCCTCTGTAAGTTCCCTTTCCTTGTCTCCGGCGGCTTCTGGCGACAGCAACGTGGCGTCACATGATGTGGCATTGCCATAGCAACGTGATATCACATGACGTCGTTACATCAGAACGTCGGGGACAAGGTGGGGAAGGTGGAGGGGGGAGCAGGGGGAAAAGGTTGTGCAACCCTGTCTTAAAGCATTGTCCTGCATACAGATCAGAGGCCAAGAATGGATATGGATATCCGATGTGAAGCCGGAAATAAGACAGAAAAGACCGTTTCGGGGAAAGAAGGTGAGTGATGAAATAGCCGTCACTGTGTAACTCTTCCAATTACCTGCAACTTCATGCAGAGAAATAGCAACGCTTGTTTTTAACGTGCTAAGCGCCTAATGGGGAATTCAACTGCTGAGAGGTTAAGGGAGTTACTAACCCAAACTCAGCGACGTTTCTGTGTCTCTGTGATAACTCCCCCAGGACATGCCTGAAAACCAGAGGTAACTCAATGTATTTTTGATAAATAGAAACATGACCTTCTGGGGAGGGGTATATAATGGGTACTGGGCCTGGTGAGGTGGGTATAACGGGTACTGGGCCTGGTGAGGTGGATATAACGGGTATTTGCCCTGTGGAGGGCGGTATAACGTGGTATTGGGGATGGGGTATAAGTGGCACAGGAGCTCTTGCGATACAGAGTATCACTGTCCCTGGTTACAAACACTTCATGTCTCCTGCAGATCAGGACACGCACGAAGGTGGTGCCCTTTGTGCCACCAGACGACGAGGCGGGCTACGAGGCGGACGACGAGGCATACGACAAAGCGGGCGTCAAGTGGAACAATGAGGTGGGCTACAAGGCGGCCGATGACGCAAACGTGGTGTACGATGACCAAGGAGCATACGACAGGTGTGGCCGGATCTGCTGCTTCACCTTTTTTAGGTGGAGGAGAAGACCCCGGGAGCAGGTAGGAGAATACGAGAGGTGCGGACAAATCTGCTGCTTCACCTTTTTTAGGCGGAGAAGAAGCCAGGAGCAGGTAGCAGAGGAGCCAGGGCGTAGATACGGGGGTTTTCTAGGGGCCCTGAGAAGTTGGTTTGACCGCAGGAGAGGCAGATAAGATCAGGAAGGCTGCGGGAGGGGCAGGTACTAGAGGGAGATAGGGATATTGAGATTGGGATAGTGAGAGAGAACAAGGAGCAGGGCCGGAGCACGGGTTTCATGCGCCCGAGGCGAAACTTAAAATTTGTGCCCCAGTTGTATAAAAAATAATAAGATAAATAAAATAATAAAATAAACAGTGGCGTAGCTATCGGGGCTGCAGGGGGTGCGACCGCACCCCAGCGCGACGCAAAATAAAAATAAAAGGGCGCCAAAATACTGGATAAAAAAAAGAATAATAATTTAAAAAAAAAGATAAATAAATAAAATAATAAGAGGAAAAAATAATAATGATTATTAATGCGCCCCTAGGACCTCTGCGCGCTAGGCGACCGCCTAATGGCCGGCCGGCCCTGCGAGGTATGCGGGAGGAAAAGGGGTGAAAGGGTTAAGTATCTCATGTACAGTATATGCAGTGTAGGCTGTTCTGCAGCATTACATGCAGGGGACAACGTTTAGGGGATATAAGTAATGCTGATCTCAGAGCTGACCGGTTGACCTGCTCTACCGGCTGACCGGCTGACCTGCTCTACCGGCTGACCTGCTCTACCGGCTGACCTGCTCTACCGGCTGACCGGCTTCTCTTCTTTCAGCTAAATGACCTGAATTGTGGCCCCTGTATCTCCCAATTAAACGTTTTATTGGCATATTCTTGTTTGACTCGTTCTATACAGACATTTTCTATATATTCATTGTGGGATTTGATAACATCTGTTAGATCTCTCAGAATATCACATTCTGTACGTTTGTGCTGAAGATTTTTCCATTCTCAATTTACTTAATATTAGTTTTTGGCATCAATTATTTATATCGAGCCCAAAATACCTTTATACAGAATGCTGTTCCCTTTAGCCCACAAATGCTGCTTCATTAAAGCCCAGGGGTGGCACTTGATGCATTCTCAAACATTTAGGCAACATCCCTAATTTCCAAAAGTAGGATTAAATCTGTGCATATTTAAATGGTTAATTTTCTTACTCAGACTCCTAAATCCCTCCCCAAATATATCCGTTTCACATAAAAGTGTGTGCGCTTCTCCTTCCGCCTAACTGGCACGTCGTCCTTACGGGCGCCCCTCCTTGCAACTCCACGCTGCCCTCCAGTGGTAAAAGAAATAAGATACATTTACTATACTCGTCTGGCAGCTGCTCCCGTATAAGGTGGGTAACTCTGTATTAGGGGTCTTGGTAGACTATATTTTATACTTATATCAGATAGATGAGGAATTAATATTCCTAACGGGTTATTGTGAGAGGCCTTAGATCTTATCCTATATGCACGCAGCCCTCGCCTCTCTGACCTTGAACACATACTTCAATCTGATTTTTTGAGACTTGAAACTGGATTTCTTAAAACAAACTGATTTTAAACACTGACAAGACTGTAACAATGGTATTTGGGACCAGAGCTAAATTGCTAAAGCTGCCAATGACAGAGCTTCAGATAAAACCAGCTCTAATACCATCCTAGCCCCTGTTACTGGTTTGAAAAGGGCATATAGTTCAACTCCCATTTAACATTTGGGTTGCACATTGATACCCTGACATCCAAATCCTATGCCAAACTAGGTGTACTTTACAGGAACAAATCCTCCCTAAGGCCCTCATGCAGTAATCGCCTACAGCGATTCAGTAAGCCCAGAGAAGCTGGCGATTAGAGCAAAAATAACCGGGGTTTTTTTGCCGGAAAAAAATAAATAAATAAATAAAATCGGCAGACGCGCGGTGATAAGCCACTTTTCGGCACTGATCGCCAGTTTTTCAAACACGCTGAATTCTATAAGCCCTGATCAGCTTATTGCAGCTGATCGCCACTTTAAAATTGCTGTTTCTTCTCCAAATTGTCCAGCCACAAAAGTTGGCAAGAAGGTGAGGTGAAGCTGCGATGAAAATAAAATGCATGTGTTCCAGAGCTGATATCCATTAATATCAGCACCAGAGACCCCCGGCATGAATCCGATGCATAAAAAATGCATTTACAGGC